>JARJDZ010002486.1:0-18358 GCA_030264555.1 Aleochara sp. GC000083 | reverse complement strand
GGGGGGAAATACGGATGTATTTTTATTGCGCTGCACGAACGCAAATTACATACCGACTCGTGCATAATATCGCAAAGTGCAAGATGAAGAAATGGCGCAATATAATAATAACAATAATAATGGAAGCAGGCGGAGGAAAAAGTAATGCCTGCAAGTGAGCCAGAAGAAGAACTAAATGATGAGGAAGAAGAAAGAGGAGAGGAGTTGCGAAAGCTGGCTGAACGTTATGTGTTTAGGAAATGGATGCGTGAAAAAATAAAAACGAGCTAATGAATAATGTTCGTTAATAATTTATATTTCACATTTTATAAGCACGTCGTCTTTGTCGTCGTGTTGTCGAACGCACGCCAGAAACAATAACGTGGTGGAGCAGAAGGAAAAAAGTCGGCAGAGGAGAGAAACGAGGAGAATAAAAAGCCGTTTAATATTTCCATTCGCTTTCGAGAACGCATTAATAATAACAACTTACTGACACTCACTGGCGTGCACGAGCAGCGTTCGTGGAGGAGGATTTCTTGAGGGTAATGTTAGGTGTAATTAATGTTGGTTTTCATTTGTTTGAGGTTATGCCAGGCTTTAAATGAACGCTTTCCAGATCAATCTTTTTTGAGATTTAAGTTTCATAGGGAGGTTTTTGAAATATTGGTTTCCAAATATCAAGTTTCTTTGTTGGTTCTACTCCAAAAAGACTTCAAAGTGAATTTTGAAAAAAGATGTTATGCTTAATTCAATTTTGCAAAAAGTACAAGTATTTTTTCTGATACCTGAGTATCAGAAGAGAAAGAGTTTTTGGAGAAAGATTTTTTGAGGGACCAAATATAGCATCAAATTGGATCTAATGAATATTTTCGTGTTTGGGGTTATACCACTCATAATTAATGCTTTACAGATTTAGTTTTTCCGAGATTTAAAGATTTAAGTTCTATGTGAAATTGGATTTCAGATACCAACATTCTTTTTGTGTTTCTGTTTCAGAAAAGTAATCAAAGTTAGGAAATTAAAGGCTTTCAAATATCAAGCTTATTGTTTTGGTTTTGCTACAAAAAGCAATCAAAATTGGGAAATTAAGAAAAAATATTCTTGAACCTTACTTAAACTTTAGTCATTTTACCTTTTTCTACCTCAAGAATTCTTGAGAAGCTTAGAAAATACTAAAATTGATTGTAATTCATTTGTTTGAAGTTGAATCAAATCATTTTTCTTTCCGGGGTTTAAATTTCATAGACTACTATTTAAAACTTGGTTTTCAAATATCAAGATTCCTTTTCTTGGTCTTGCGACAAGAAATTTACACAAAAAATTTGGACCTTGATCAAACTTCAATAAGTATCTCTTTTTTCTGACACTTGGGTGTACGAGGAGAGAGAGTTTTCGGAGGAGGAATTCTTGACAGGCCGAAACAGTCTTGAAGAAATGCCTTCTGAATCAATTTGCTTTCCAAAAATTTAAACTTCTTAGAGGATTCTCTAAAATACTGCCTTCGAAATATCAAGATTACTTTGATTAGTCCTGTTCTGAAGGGTGCAATCGAACTTATGAAAACTTATAAAAACTTATAAAAACTTATGAAAATTTTGAAACAAAGTTCAAAATGAATTCTTTGAAAATCATGTGTGTGGTTGATCAAAATTCAATCACCAGCAACGAAATCTACCACCTTAATTCCTCAAACAATTAAGGAATGCTATCTGACCGTTTTATTAATTCGAACATACCTGATGATTGAGCTTCTTGCATCTGATAGGAGTTGATGCTGCTGGGACGTACGCGTTGATTCGATCTACAATCATCTGGTGTGAATGTGTTTTAAATGCCTTCCATATGCCTTCGTCCAATTCTGTTATTATTATTTTCCAACGACGCTGCGCGCGTACGAAAAGGGCGATGGTCAAGCCTACGCAGCAAATCATCTATCATGCGTATCGTTGACACGTTCTAAATTAAAAAGCTATCCCTCTGTTTTCACAGCACGTCCGTTCGTGCCCGCTTTCGGCGCGCTTCTTCTCGTAACTCGTTTATAGGTGTTGTACGCATCCGCAGGCAAAGGACAAACAAACTGGGGCCGCGATGTGTCGATTAAGGAGCGAAAAGAGAGGAGCACCTCGTTCTTGCAGGATGACGACGTTGGATCGCACAAGACGGAGGAGTAGACTTTTTGATGGTATAGTTAGGTTCAATCAACGCGTCGTTATTGATGGATAATTGCAAAGAGTTCCTTGATCTATGAAATGTGAAAGGTGTAAAAAAATATTTCTTGATCGGATTTGTTTTTCATGAACAAAGAAAGTTGTGATATACGAAGGTTTAGCTTAAGGGTTCTTTTGTAGGTTGTAAGAACCCTTGGAACTCGAGTTCTGGGTTTGAGTGGTATAACATTGGTATCGTAGGTTTCCGACCCACGGTTCCAAAAAATAGGACTATCATTTATGAGGTTTCATTGATCACCTATGGGTTCAGAAGAAAACAGTATTAAATGCAATTTAATATGTCCTTCTTGTCTTAAGAGTTCTTCAACAAGAGTTCTCCCAATAAGATCGTCTCTTTGAGATGGATTTCATGATATATCAACACCTAGTGTAAATTGAACAACTCCATACATTGCTATTGTCATGTCCAAGGTCAGAATATCTTTGGATAAACATAAAAGTTGCAAAAAATATAGTAATCTTGTAAATCCGAGTAAGGACTCGTAAGAATTTGTTAGAAGTTTGAGACCTAAGAAGGTTTAGGTCTCAAACTTCTGACAAATCTATAGCATCTTCACCTTCTGCTTCTTCTAACTAGATCATCTCTTTGAGATGGCTTTTCTTAGATATAGCAACAGCTAATGAAATTTTAATAACCTCAGAGAGATTTCTTCAACATTGGATACACCTGTAAGCTAATAATTTTAAAAACTTGAGATTTAGGTTTCAAACTTTATTACTCTATAGCAGCTTCATCCTTTGAATCTTCCAAAGCTATCTACCAACAATTTGGACTTGCTAGGATTCCCCTGATTGTCTTGGATCCTGTTATAATTTCTATTGGTACACATGAATTTCGTAGTCATTATCAAAAAAGTGAAGTGTAGCTGTCTTTATTCCTTTCCTTCTGGTGGAAAGGATGACCTTTGAAATATCGAGCAGAAAATCATCTTACAAACACTTGTATATCCAATTTACTGCATTCTCCGGATCTGAAGACTCCTTTTTCTGCTACTTCCTCCTTGAAGGTGGAACCCAATACCGCAGACATTTTTATTTTCCACCGTTAGTTAGATTAAAGCTCCATCTAAGCTAATGCGAATTTTGACACTCTTTTCGGGTTATGGTCCCTTTTAGGTCTCAGACCTCAAGCTATAACATCTTCACATTCTGAGTCTTCTACTTACCTTTCTCAAACGTATTACGACCATATCTAGTTTGCTAAGACGATGCTAAGATGCTAAGATGATGATTTGCCAATGTCATTATCTTTGACATTGGTACCTTGGGGTTCCTATCCAGGATCAAAGAAATTGAGGTGTAACTGTAACCATTTCCTTCCGTCTGGTGACTTGAGGGTTCAACCTTCAGAAATATCAATGCAGAAAACTATCTTACAAATACTTGAATGTCCAATTTGCCCTATTCTTCAAGTTTCAAGACTCCTTCTTCTGTTTATCCTACTATTAGTAAATTTCTTCAGGCAATAATTCCAGAAATATTTATCCATCCCTAGAGTTCCATTTTAGATCTAAGACCACAAATGATAATAGCTTCACCTTTGGAACCTTCTACCCAACACTATTATGAAAATTCTTCAGTCAAAAAAGTAAATTCAATAATCAACAAAATAAAACAATTAACATCTTTGAATCGAAAGAGGTTGACCACCAGTAGCCCCCATTGGAGCTGTCAGAAACCCCTTCTTATTTTTGCCTCAAAATAAGCGGGGCGTGCGCATCGCTGACATAATTAAAAGGCGTAAAGTGTTATCCAGCGCCGTCCGGGCCCCGATACACGTTTAACTTAATTTAATACTAATTTTATTGAAATGTATGCAGCGATGACATCGTAGATAAACGCGCCGAGCCACCTAATAACTTAACGTTGAGGCTCCCTGGGCGCGCGCGGAAAAAATGGTTCCTCCTTGGTTCGTATCATCATCATCAGCATCGTTGAACGTGGTGGCCCATCTCGAGCTTCAATGAAACCATTCCAAACACAACCAGCCCACAATCCAGTACAACGGACCCGATTAGGATCAGGGCCAATGTATAAAAGTCAACCAGAAAGAAGCACATATTCGAACCGATCCAATTCACTTCCAGTTTGACCGCGAACACATCCGATATTTATTCATTTATTCTTTGACTAATATTCTACGAACGATGAATGAATGGTTCTCGTTCAATGGACGGATTTGTCGCTTGGCTTTTATTGAAAATCTTGCTTCGTCGTTCAATATGTCAGATCTTTAATGTCTGATACGCATGGATCATTACTAAACGTGAATGACGAGGACGAAAGGTCTCGACCCTTGACGAACAACAAAAAACGGGATGCTTTATTTGTTGGATGACAATGGTATCATTGAGGTGTTGCCTTTGCTGTAACCAACCTCCAGGTTTCTTGGTGATGTCTTTATTTTCGTCACAATACCCAGTTTTTGATCATATTGGGTTTGATGGATTGTTGGCACAAGCCATACTTTGGAGGGATTTCATAGTCCACACCTCCCAGAATCCAATTCAATCACTTATAAGTAACCTCAGAAAATTTGATTCTTTTTGACCAATTTTGATGGACTCAAGGTCATTTGAAGACACCCAACGAAATCGACAGTAAAACGAAACAAAACACATCATTGTTCTTGGACCTGAGTCGTCTATTTTAGCACCGTAGACAGTCAGACATCACCGAGAAGACCTTCTAGAAGAAGACCAAGATGTTGAATAAGAAGAAGTCTGTGGTGCTGCTGTTGCCGCTGGAACAAAACGGCTATAAACACGCATCATCTATCAACTGTCTTCGGCAATTGCTCCAGCATGGAAGTATTGGCCAGTTGCCATTATTACGTGCGGACAAACAAATGTTTACCGAACACACCATCAGCAAGAATGGACCGTTTGCCTTCCGCGCGCCGATCATCAATTCCCCTTTGTTCTTCTCTTGTGGTGTTGTTGGTTGTTTAGTGTGTTAACATTAGCATTAAAGACTGCGCCGATTTTAGAGCCATGCAATGCGGACAAATTACTCGACTCGTAATGGATTGATAACAACATTTCAAATGTTATAGTTGACGTCATAAAAGAGACTAGTAAAATGATTAATATTATTAGTATTGGATTGGTGGAGTATTCGCAGAAGTCCATAAATTGGGTCATAAAATTGGAGCGCGGTATTTTTCCAATATGAAGCTATTAAAAGATTGCAATGCGAAACGCGATTCGTAAAAGTTTATTCAAATGATTTTTCGTGAGGTCGGCCCATTTGATGGTCCAATGAGGAGGTTTTCGGGTATGGGTACTATATCGAAATCAGATCACCATGGATGGACAACGATCATGGATGGATGTTATGGCTATGACCGTTTCATTTCGGCTTCTTTTTTATTGCGTCTTCGTTTTGTTTTGTATTGTTGTGGCATTCGCTTAAATTCGTATTGGCTGGCTTTTTTATTGCGTGTAGATGGCAATTAAATTTTAAACAGTCGGACTCGGTCATAATAACAATGCATTTTCGTCGATTTAAATATCGAGCGCATGCGCGCACCATCTTTTTTCTTGATGTTGATGTGATGGAAATCTCCATTCGGGACGTAATGTGCTCGTAATAAACGATCCGATTAGTATTTTCGATTTTTTAAATGGTTTCTTTGTGTTTTTATATTTCCTCATAAACGATTTGCTATTGTGCACGGAACCAAACATTAAAACATTAATATTACGTCATTCATTCCCAAAAAGTGTATACCATATTTATTGCACAAAAGTTATCAGATTTTCAAAGAACAGTTATTTGATTAAACTACATTTTTAATCAGATTTTGAAGTATAAATTCCCAATAATACAAAAAAGGAATTACAAGCAATTTTTGTAGTAATTATTTTTTACAATTTGACAAAAATTGTCTGCTTTTTAGGAAGAATTAGTATTTTATTTCATAAATTGATTTTACACATAACAATTTCGTAATTTTATTGTTATGATGCATCTCACCAAATTTTAATACTAGGTCATCAACTTCCAAACAGTATACACATAAAAATTATTGGTTTATCAGTGGATTTTATTTGGGTATTTTTCATATTTGGTACAATCCAATCAAGTGATTGATTATTTTTGAAAATTACAAATGACAGTCAGATAAATAATTACAAATACGAATTTGTGGAATAACTACTATTGAATTTTGCAATTTGACCAAAATTGCTGCTTACTTCCAAAAATATCTTAATTTTATTTTTGATATTTTTTAGATTTTAGATAAAATAACGTTATAAACTTTTAAAAAGAGTGAGGATAGCAAATGATTCTTTAGAATCGAATGAATAATTAGTAATAGTCAATTATAGAATTTGCTATTTTATCATTCTAAAATATTGACAGATATTTTGGAAAGTTTACTTTTTTTCCAGAAAATTTTAAACAATTTATAACAAATCTATAATAAACTCCGAATTTTATTGTTAAAGTACATTTCACCAGATTTTAATACTAGATCATTAACTTCCATAAAGAATGCACCACCTTTATTTCATAAAAATTATCAATTTTGAAATGCATTAATTAATTGAAAAGGTCCTTGAGGGTATTTTTCATATGTAATTGGATTGCATATAAAATTGATTGTTAAAAATAACAGATTATTCAAAAAATTGCATCTAGCATTTAGACTCTAGATAATAGAGCAATAATCTGTAACATTTTTATTTAACAATATTTTAAATTTCACGCTTTTGGGAAACATTAGTTTATTTCAAAAAAACTACATATTCCACTTTAATTTCTGAATTTATTGCAATTTTATTGTTAAATTATATTTGACCAGATTATAAAGGACTAGGTTATAAACTTTTCAAGAAAGAGTGGGAATAGCAAATGATTAGTTATAAATAATCAATTACGGAATTAACTATTTTACAATTGAAAAAAATTTCAGGTTATTTTAAAAGAAATTATTTTGTACATTCTATTTTACCAAACTTCAAACACTCTCATCAACTTTTGAAAAGTAGATGCTTTCTTTCTTACTCTGCTTTGTCAGTATCAATTACAGTAACAGTATCATCAATTATTATCATCAGTTACCACTTTACCAATCAAAAAATTGGTAATTTTCAGGAAAGTATAGCTTTATCAGGAAATGATTTTACACATTCCAATTAAACCTGATAACTTGTCAATATTATTTATTGTTAATGCCTCTTTTGGAAATATGTATGCTTAAACTTGCATAAAATGAGCACTATTTCTTGTTTTCATGTGGAGATGAGCTACATAGGAAAATAAATATCTCGAATGTAGTAATGAATCCAATTCGGTAATTTCTCTTTTTAAAGCATCAATAATTACACATTACAATTGCAATTGCAAATTTAACGTTTGCTTCTTGGAATATCGACGCATTGGCAGCTGTTGGCTGGCGAATGATGATGATAATAATAACCTTAAAATTTGCACATATTTTGCGCCGATGGGATGATACCTCATTGCCTGCCTAATGCAGGTATGCGCGTGCAAAAAAGCCCTGCTGAGAAAGAAGTTAAACGACCGTCAATGGAAACCGTCTATGGGCAACTAATTAAAAGCAATTTATGCAAATTCGATTAAAAACATATTTTATTGCCTTTTAAACTCCCATTCGCATAAACTAATACATAATGCGCATTAAGTACGTATTGCGCGCGCATTTACGATTGATCTCACTTGGTCGCGGCCGGTGTGGAACCATGGTCGGCGTTCGTCCCTCATGGGCTCTCCACGAAGAACCCAACACCACTCGACGCAGACCCAGACGAAAAGGGCTCCAAAGAAGTAATGAACGCGAGAGGCGCGCGCGCGCTTGCTTGTCGATACGGTCGATTTTAATTACCATGGATGTATTGGACATAATTTAAAATTGCCTTCGCCGAGAGCGCGGCCCTCACGAGACGAAGAAGGCCCTTTTGCATACGCAGCACGCCTAATAAGAGATAATAAGACCGTCCTTGTCGAATCCATCAAAAAAACGACGGATCGTCTGCATCGATTTATAGTCGGTCTCTGAGATGATGCCCTTCCAACCATCCAACAACCATTTATTTATATAGTGTGGTTGGTACCTACTCGTCGAAGTTTTTCACTTTTGCCATTTTTGTTTCTGCCTCTGTCGGTTTTTATCGTTTTCGAAGCGCGCATCGCCGACAAATGCATTTGCGCATACGCGCCTCATTTTAATATAATAAAAAAATCGGTGGGAGAATTGCATCCCAGGCTCCAGACTGCCGCCTTTGGTGATGATGCTGTGGTTTGTTGACCACGTGAAAACCACCTCGTGCGAATGGGTTGTCCCATGGGCTCTCCCAATCATCTCCATCCACCTCGAATCTTGTCCATGTATGCCATCAGCAACCATCAGAAACATCAGAGGCATCTTCTTCTTCTTCTTCTTGCATTTTACGTTTTTCATAATTATTCTTGTAATTACGTCGTGTTTTATACGTAAGACGGTTGGCATTAAGTGTTAAATTATTAAATAACGTCATCACACGTTGTATTCCGTTTACCAACTATGTACTTTCATGCGTATTGCCTTATCAGTTTACTAAAAAGCTAATTAATTTAATTGCCACCGATTACAAGTCATTCTTTTTTGTTTTGATAAATTAAGTCGTCTTTATTTTTCACTTGTATTCCGTTTTCGTTTGAATCACTATTGAATTGGAAGTTAAATATTACCAAATTGATTTGGATGTTTATTATCAAATTTTATATTTGTGTGCATGTTTGTTTATATGGGTGTGTATTCATGGTTATTATTACAAATAGGTACATTATTTGTCGTAAATAAGTGAATTTGCGCAGCAATTCTTTGAAGCCGTTAAAATTGTCAGTTCGATATTGAAAACATTCTGACGTTGTTTTGACCAATTACGCCATCAAGTAAAAAAATACAAATGACAATGACAAATATTTGTATTGGTTGATATTTTAAATTCAGAATTCAGTAAGTTCTGTTTCTTGGCTCGTAATATTAAGGTATCTCAATGTCTGGATCTTACAAGGATTAAGAGCTTAACAGCTTTGATGGCAAGAAAAGATAAATTTGAAATGTGGATTTTTGAAAGTTGATCAAAAGTTCAAACGTAAAACATCCCAATTTTTCTGTATTGTATTGTATTTCTTCTATTTTTGAATTAATTTTTCAATTAATTTTTATTTTGAGAAATATTAATTAGAAATCCAAGATTGAATGATATTTGACTATTTTGGAATTAAAATTGTAACCATGGGAAATATTTTGCATAAAGGAAAGAAAACTGAAATTTTTGATTTTGATAACTAAATAGATAAATGTTTTCAAATTTCATTACAAATTGAGTGAAAAAGTGTGTTTTACCATTAATTTGATGTCTGAGATGTCAACTTTGAAATTTGAATCTTATTTATATTTTTGTTCAGAATTATTTTTTGTTTTGAATGTGATTGATTATTGACTTGGTAACTTTTTAAAGAATTGAATTTGGAATGAAAATTGTACCGATAATTATACCGTAATTGTACCGTAAATTATTAACATAAAAGAAAAAAATCTGAAAGATTTTGATTTTTTGAAAGCAAATACATATTTCCAAATTTTTTTCTTTCTATTTTTTATAAGTGTGTTTTAACTGTAATTTGAAGTAGTTTTGAAAGAAAATATTTTATGACTTCTGAAATATGAACTTTGATTTTCGGGTCTTATTTATTCACCTTTTCAATCAGAACTAATTTGTATTTAAAAAATATTGATTATCAGTAATTTTTCAACACTAGTTGAAATTGCTAAGAATTAGGACCAATTAGGACCAATTAGGACCAAATTGTATCATTTTCCAATGGAGAAATATTTAGTTGTTTGATTTTTGAAAATAAATAAGTAAATCCTTCCAATCAATTTTCATCCAAATTCTTTAGTGCGTTTGTCTTAAAACTGAAATATGAAATGTTTTATTATGCATACCAAAATTTTTGATAAAATCAATCCAATTTCTAAATATTTGTTTGGCACTTAAAATACAGTTTCAAAAAGTTATTGTTAACATTTTTTCAATATGTCTACAATTTGTATTCTCAAGTTACATTGAAATATCCATATAAGAATGAACCCTTCAATTTGAACACATGACATTGGAGATAACATTAATTAATTATTATAAGCGTATTGTTTGTATCTGCTACTTCCTTCTGATAAATGGAATCCAGAAACAAATGACATGGGTCAAATGCAAGTCTGGCTGACAGGCTGGTAGGCAGTCAGTCAGACAGTATGAAATATATGATATAAAGAAAAAGAGTAATATGCAATAAAACGTAATATCAAATGCACGTTTCACGTAATTTGCGATGGAAATAATAGTACTTGAGCGTAGAGCGCATTTTTCCGGCATGCATATTTTTATGTCTTCTAATTTAATTGAATGCAAACAGCAGCAGCAGGCTGTGGATGGATTGTCATTTGTCGTCGATAAACTTCCGTCCGCCCGCATACGAAGCGAAAAACGTGCGCGCGTATTTCAAGCGTAGCAAAACCGCGCATTTTTTTATTTCGATTTAATCGACCTCGTTCGGTTCCTAGGTTGTATAAACGAACGTGTATTAATAGAGAAATAACTTCGACCTGATAGCAAAACTATTATTATTATCATCATCGTTATTATGATTATTATTTTTGTTGGTTGACTGTTATAATCGTAGATAGTGATATTGAACGTTTTTCATTTTATTGTGTTTGTTTGATGAAACAACAAATTGGTTCGGAAAATATTGTAGAATCTAAAATGTAGATTTTCAAGGTTCTCTTTTTCTCTGGGCTTTCCAATCAAGAATTTAGTCTCTTCTTCAATTATTGAAGGAAATGCAAAAAAATTTAATCAGTCATCATCAGTTATCATCGATTTTATGTTATGATATGTTATAATAAAATTGAATGGTATCGATTTCGATCAAAGAGAAATTCTTACGTGGAATCATAAGTATCTTAAGTAACGTTTTTAATAAGAAATTTATTTTGCAATCATTAAATGACAAAACTCCATGAAAAACAGTCTGCACTTGTCAATCACAAAAACGACAATTTTTACACGATCATTCGTGACATAAGAAAACTTTTCGAGTTTGGTAGGTCCTTTTTTATCATATCCACCTTACTCTTAGAATTTTGTAAATATTTTATATGGAAAAATCAAAAAATTCCGAAGAACAAATCGAACAGTTAAAAAGTATATTTTACAAGAAAGGAATTATTAGGTAAATTGTCGGGATGATGGAAGAAGATAGATGATAATGTTGGTAGGTGGACATATAATTAATTGATTTAAATGAAAGTTTCTTATGGCTCTATCAAATAGTCTCTAAAATTATAAAGTTTCACACTGCAGAAAATTAAGATGTCAGTTTTAGTAACAATGAGTAAGAATTAATTTTGTTAATGCTTAAGTCCTTCTACTATTTGCTAGCTTGGTTAATAATACAATATGTTAACATTTTGCAAACATTAATTACTCGTTGAAATGTTAGATCTTCCAAGTCGTAAGATCCGAAATCGAAACTGGAATTAACTTTTAGGCGCTAAAAAATTCAAAGACATTTCACATGTCAATGTTTAAGTATGGTCAATGTCCACAAATTTTTGTCTTTTATCTTCAGGGAAATCCCCTAATTTTTGTATTATTATTTCCTTGTTGAATCCTTGTTGAATCAATTGATCGTTCAATCATGTTTTGTTGAAATCTTCAAATAATATTGTTATCGTTTTATTCAATTGCCTACAGGGAATTCTAAATTAAACTTAATTAAAATTATCAAACCTTCAATTTCTTCAAAACTTATTCGCCCATAAAAGACTCGATATTTTTTTTATCCCATGGTTTCTTAAATCTACAATCAGAAATTCCATCACTCTTCATGCCCAACTTTACAATCAAAATTTAGTCCAGGAAGAGACAATTCTAGAAACTCCTTATGATGTTAGAAAATTTGGGCCTTTACCAAAAATTAAGAGATTTCTTCTACTAATCGACTAAAATTACATCAAATTTTTTGAAAAATCAACTAATCAACTCGCAACAAGCAGAGTATTTATCGACTCCTTCTGGACACTAACAATTCGTACAACTCTTTCCGATCAACATTTATGTTTCTTGGCCTGTCGAATGTACTCGATAACTTCAGCTAGGTGCACATGGTGGGCATTGTTGCCGGTCGGTTCGGGGTTGGCGAGGTTAAACACGGTCATTAATAACCCCGGTTAACTAATCTGTCTGCTTAACCCATCTATCTTTACAAGTTACTTTGCGTTCGCATTGTTCGCGCGCGCCCGAAGGGACGGCGACCGGCCCAATGTGTTTTCTCTTCTCGGCCTGGGCTGTGGGGCCTAATGCGATCGACTTGGGAGGACTTGGAGAGAACAATGTCGAAGGTGGGAGAAAATGCAAGAACACGCCAAAAATTACTTTTCCTCCCGCTCGTTCTATCCGACTGACTGTCCGATGAATGAATTGTGTTGTGCAAATCGACGACCAGCTTCACGACGCGTATTTATCATTAGGCCTATCTTATATTTGAGGTTTATGCCCTTAAATCCACTGACACCTTCCGTGAGAGATAACAATCAGATTGGGCTACACCCAGTAATGAAATTTCCTTGTAGAAGGAGGAAATCTTCATATGAATTGATTTTAGGGTTGTAATGGCAAGATTTCTTTCATAAAGAGTTTAAGACCATGACCATCTGATAGAATTACAGGTTTCACATCAACCATTTGGTTATTGATCCATAAAATCACTTTGAACTCACAATAAGTTCATTTTCTTGAGAAAATTTCAAATTTTTGAAGATGATCAGGTGAAATCATAGGTAGAAACTTTGAAATTTTGTATTTCGACATTGAAACCTGGACCAGGACTAAATAATCTTAAAGTCCATCATTCCAAAACGAAATTTCAGGGTTTTAAATTACAGATAACCCTTTTAAAGTATCCAGTCCCTGGTAATTTCCATTTTCAAGTATGGACATAAAAGATGGTTACAAAAAGTTTACAGTTGATGACCGAAATCTGATTGAAATTTTATTTTTCCAGTTATATTTTGTGTCTGTTTATTGTGGATTCATAATATTTTGTCTTCAAATTTACAGAAGATTATTGAAATTATACAAATTAATAATAATTTTGTCTGTTTTGACACTTTTACATTATTTTGTTAATAGGGAGTATTGAAGAATTTTCTCAAGTGACCAGTTTTTATGAAAGTAGAACTAAGTTCATTTTAAATTTCTTCCAATCAATATGTAGACCTCTTTTAGAAAGGGTTTATAATTGATGATTTAATAATAAACTGGAGATTGGGTCATCTGGTCAAATTTTTGTTTTGCCAATCTTATTTTGTTATTTAACTCCTTTTTGTTTAAAAGTTCAGAACATTCGAATGGGTTTTTAATTTTCAGCAAATTTTTGGAATTTTCTGAAAACCGCCCATGATTATGATGAGATCATTGAAATCTACATAGTTTGTGAAGTTTTACACAACTTTGGGTAGTATTTGTGAAACCAGAACCAAATTCATTTTGGATGAGATGATGAGATAAATTTTAGGAATTTAATGGATTCTTAAATCTAGGATCAAAGAGGTTCAATCAAATATTGTAAAATTTGAAATTTTTTGCACTATTACATTTATATTTTTACCTCCATGTTAAACAATGTTAAAGTAACCAGGAGAATATTTTGAAGTCCTTCCATTCTCCTTATTTAATTTCAGAAACTTCTTGGAAAAGTTTAGATCTTGATCAACTTCAATTAAAAATTGCTTTGGATAGTGTTTGTGAAATCGGAACCAATTTATTTTTGGATGACGTGATGAGATAAATTTTAGGAATTTCTTGGATTCTTGAATCCAGGATTAAAGAAACTCAATCAACAACTATAAAATTTTTGAATTTTTGCACTACTAAATTGATATTTTTTGCCACTATGCTAAAGATTGTTCAAGTAACCAGGAGAAAATTTTGAAGACCTATTCTCCTTATTTATTTTCAGTAACTTCTGGAGAAAGTTTAAGATCTTGATCAACTTCAGTTAATAATTGCTTTGGATAGTGATTTTGAAACCAGAACCAAATTCTTTTTGGATGACGTGATGAGATAAATTTTATGAATTTCTTGGGTTCTTGAATCCAGGATCAAAGAAATTCAATCAACAACTGTAAAATTTTTGAATTTTTGCACTATTACATCGATATGTTTACCTCCATGCTAAATCCATGCTACTAAACATTGTTTAAGTAACCAAGAGAGAAAATTATGAACTTCTGGGAAAAGTTTAAAATCTTGATCAACTTAAAAATTGAAATTTTTCCAACAATTTTCATCAAATATGTGTTTGTAAAACCAACACCAGAACTAAATTCATTTTGAAATCCTTCATTATTTCCATGAAAATTTCCCAGTAACTTCTTCGCAAGTTCTAGAACCAAGCCAAGATTGAAATTCAATTATACCTTCTCAATCACTCAAAATCAACAAATCTTCCTCTAAATTACCTCCACTTTCAAATATGTGAACGAGAAAGATCATTCCAATCAGCACGTGTGTAATGGCCATCAGAGTGACCATTAGACATCTTCCAAGGGCCCATCTTGCGGTGTGATGGTTGTGTGGGTCGCCTTTCGTCGTCCAACATGAGTGTTGTAGATTGATCGGTGTCGATTAACTCGAGGAAGCTCCATGAAGGGAGTCCAGGACTCGATTCACCCGCAATCATCCATCCGCCGAAGACGTTCTTCTTCTTCTTCTTCGGATATAATTCGTTCTTGTTGATGAGCGCTAACAGCCGTTTGATTGATGTCAGGTTACTCCCCCGAAAACAACATACACATAATGCAACATTTATACGCTCAACGCGCCCGACTTCGAAACGAGCCTGTTGTCGAGCCAGGGCGCTCTTAAATTATTACTATTATTAATTACCTAAAAGTCGCCTTATGCTGCGTATAAAGCGCGCCGTTTGCGCCATTTAATCAGCGTTCGATAAGAATTTCTTGTGTTTGTTGCTTGGGTGTTCCAAGACATTAGAGTCGATTTAATTAGATTTTCGTTTTTGATGTTTTACTCGTAGTTGCTCGGTTCCACGCTTTTATATGGAAAATCGGACGCACACCTTGTAATTAAAATCGTATATAGCAGGCAATTAATAATATTCAGAAAAAAATATGTTTATATTTTGTTCGAGATTTCTTTTGCGTTCAGATCCCCACCTACCTTGAAGCTTGGAAGATGTAAAAATGTAATTAATCATTTTATTTGATTATCCTTTACCTTATAATTTGTAATGTTGATTATTTTTATTTATTTTTTTTTTGTGTTAATGCTTACTCGAATTGGATATTATATTCATAAGTGAAGTAAATTACTTGCTTTGTGTTATCGGTGAAGGAAATGAAAATTATTTCACTTGTGACTGAAATCAATGACAACTCGTGAAAATAAATATTGGTTTCTATGGTTACGAAGATTTAAGGTTTGTCACATATCAATATGATATTCCAAATCAAACTTTTAGATGATTTTTGTCGTCATATGATAATAATTATCGCATTAGAAAATTTTGTGGAAACTTTGGATTTTAAATCATTACACTAACTTTTTCTCCATAAAATAAAATGTCGTTTATCACACGTGTGAAATGCTTTGATACAATTTATGAATTACTCGTTTATAATTTTGCATTTTTAATTTTTATTATTTACAGTTTGCAAGATTATCAGACTACTGAATAAAATTCATTATTATTCTTAAACAAAGGGAAAGTAAAAGAAATTATTGGCTCTTCACTTAAAATTAGATACATCTTTTGAAATGAAGTACTGATTTCAATCATTACAATTTTTTAAGATTTATTAAATATAGCAATGTTTCAGATCAAAGAAGATTTTGATGATTTACTGATAATATTTAATATCAAAATTCACATTACAAATTTTTGAAACAATTTTGAGACTTTTTAAATGAAATGTTCCAACTTTTTCCTCAAAAAATACAATGTTACTTATCATACGTATGCGAAATGCTATGATATATATGATCTATGAATCTATGATACAATCGGTAAATTTTTTAAATCACTTGTTTATAATTTTACAATATTATTATATAATCAAACTTTAGTGTTATCATACCAACGCGAATTATTCATAAACAATTTAAGGAACATAATTATTTAAAAACGTTGTAATTTACTATACAGGTGAGAGAAATCATCTTTTATTTCACTTGTGACTTTAATGTCATTAGCAATTAATCAGCAATTAAAATGTTCTTAACAAAACATTGAATAATCATTATTTATCAAATCTGACAAAATTTTGATGATCTTCTGATAACATTAAAAACTGTACTTATAATTTTGCTTCTGGTAAATTTATACCGCTTATTCTCCAGTGAAATAAAACCTTCTTTACCATACGAGTACGAAAAACCGCTACTACTTCAGTTGTTGAGGAGAACAAAACGTTGCAATAATTAAATAAGCTATAAAAACTAATATGGATTCAATGAGTGAATGAAGAACAATACTTGTTTATGTCCGATATGAGAAATCGCATAAAAAACAACGCAAAAAAACTCGCTTATTTTTGCCTTCCTACAGTTACACAAAAGGAAGGACTGAAAAAGTGCAACAATCGTAATAATTACGAGTGCACTCTAATATTATGAGTAGATAATAAAACGAGCTTAATTTATCGTCCAGAAAATGGAAATTTCTATCTGTTACGTTTCGTCGTTGTTGCTGTTGTATTTCTTGTTGTTGTTGGTGTGTTTTACATAAATTTGAGAAAACAAAAAGGCAATTACGAAGCGGTGGTGCAAGAAGCGTTTGTCTACCACTGCAGAAGATTTGCTCCGATTGTTTTACGGCCTGATTATCAATTACGATTAGATTTGTATGACGCTTCTTCATTTGTTCGCGAGTTTATTGCACATGTTTTTAATTGCTGTACATTTGCAATTCGCATCTACAAGCGCATCTTTCAATTTCAGAGCAACGATTTCAATCAATTAATCTTATATAACATTCAATTATCTACTAGATTATTGAACGTGATTAATTAACAATTATCGAATTACACATCATTTTCTGATTGTTTTTCTGAACTATCAACTAATGGTTTTTGTTGTTTTTTTGCAGTTATATGAAATCAACGATGATCCCAAACGGAAAGAGTTCCTCGATGATATCTTTTCCTTTATGCAGAAAAGAGGTAAGTGCACTCGATTTACCTGCAATTAGCATATGTTTATTTTTTTATGACTGCGCAAAATTCATGAAAGTTGCGCGCACATTCGACAAATTATCGTGCCAATTGTCTGCATCTTTCTACATTATGAAATGTGAAAATATAGAAAATTGCTCGACAAAGGGCAAAAGGTGCAAAACGAGTTAACGAAGGTGAAACATCTTTGCTTCTCGTCGTCGATCGCTGCTGGCTTCTTTTCCATTGCGTGCTCGTAATTGATCTAAACAAAACTGCACATAATATGAAAAAAAAGTGAAGTAGCTTTTTCGTCTATTTTTTTCGGTTTTGTTTTCGGTTGGCAAAAACGACGATGAAAAGTGAATTGCCCAAATTCCAGCTCACATACATCGGAATGATATTAATTTAGGAGATGTGCAGAAATGCATCCTTAGGACATCTCACTCCAAATTGCTCAAAATATTGGAGCATTGGTCGACAACAAAACTATTAAATGGGAGCGATCTCGTTTTATTTCCTCGGTGAAATCGCTTCTCGGAAGAAAATGATATTTTTCTACAGTCACACAAGATCAAATCATGTTTTTCTTCTTATTTGATGTTCTGTGTTCCAGTTAGACGTTTATTTATTTTTCATTGCTGCTTTCATTTTTTACTTTTTGGTTTTATTTCGGATTCGGAGCATTTTATGAATAATATATAATTTGTAATAATTCGAGTTATCATCTCGCTTCGCTTCTTTTGCAATAAATTATCAGTTGGATGAGAAGATGCAGAAAATATACCGGGTGGAAAGTAATTGTTTAAAAGCAAGTTTATTGGCAACCAAATATACATTATTACTTAGATATAATTTTTAGTAATCTTTGAAATTAAAATGATGCATTATCATAAATATA
>JARJDZ010002472.1:0-21227 GCA_030264555.1 Aleochara sp. GC000083 | reverse complement strand
TTCATTTAGACAGACTCGTTTGAGACCCTGCGAAGATGACTATGTCTCATCTAACCGTACGTGTACACCTACATAGACGAGATATCTCGTCTACCTGTCTCCAGTGTACACGAGGCATTAAAGATGTTCGCAGTCGGCTGCTTTCGGGCTCCGTTGCATCGGCAGCTTTCGGGCTTTGTTGCCACGATTAATCGTTCCGCGACGTTGCCCCTTAGTCGAGATGAAAAATTTAATTTTCGATTTTCTGCATTTTCAGTAGACTTTCTAAATATTTTCTATCACACAGTTTATGCCAAATTTATATTTGGTAAGTTTCTCTGTTCTGTGTTCATCTTTCCGGGTAATTCTAGAAACCACCTGCATGGTCCGGGTATGCTTTGTGTCGAGCAATCTCGTTGCAAGAGCTCATGTTCAAATGAAGCGACCCAAAAAAAATTTTCTTGTCACTATGAGGATATTCATTAGATTTGTATCCATAGATGAATGAATAAATAAATATTGATATTTTGGAATGATAAAAGAAGAATATATACTGAACTGTAATAACAGTTCAATTCTGAACGGGTAACGAAATACTTCAATTTTTCGTAATAAACAAGAAAATTAAAATTTCTTTTCGAATTTATTTTCAAAGGTGCTTTAAATTGATATGTCAAAGAAGGAAGAACGAGACAATGTGGGCAAAATGACTATTAATAACATACCCAAATTTGAATTCACTACCTTTAACGGTTTAAGCGCAGCGTGGGTCAAACTTTGCAACCTCATTACAATTAGCATTTTATTATTACCTAACTTATTACCTTAATGAAGCATTTTTCCTCAGTAAGCATATTACCATGGAGCTTTCGGTCGGAGCGCATTGGTCCGTTTGGCATTTTACCACGTGTGGCAAAAACCCTAGAACCTCTGGAAACTGGAGACGACTTTATACGACTTGGCCTTACGAGCCAAACCGCGAGAGAAATGAAATTATTGAATTGAACTACAAAGCAAGGAAAAACAGTTATACATATTATATTTAATTCAATTTAGTAAATCGATAAATCAGACAGTTCGTGTCATCACTTACGGCATTAAGTATTATTTGTCCTTTCTGGTTGCGTAACGAGTTCGCCGAATATACTTGAATGATTTATCGCTGGGATTAAGATCACATGATGGGGTACAACATGTTTACATCGCTGATAAGATTAGTAATACTAATATATTTTGAACCAACTTTAGTTCGTTTATGAAATCGTTATGTCCGTCGGTCTGTCGGTCTGCCCGTTGGACATGGAATTCAGAATTTTTAAAATCTGACAACAGATTCGTATAGAGCTTTATCAAGTTATAAAAATTTTGAAAATTTCAAAATTCGAATTTTGCAATCTGATTTCGGATATCGATAGAACGTCAAAAATTAGTATTAGAAAGTGAAAATTGGTTTTTTGTATACCCTATAAAGAACAATTAAAACTAAAATTCGTTTTGGTAATGCCAGCTTTAGCGCATTCCTAGATGTTTCATTTTGATATCTGATAGTCAAGCATGTTTACATCGGCTGTACGTGTGATTTTATCTTTCGGATTGTATAACGCTTTCGAGGAATGTACTTGAATGGTTTTTTGCTGGCATTAACATCACATGATGTGGTACTTTCCCACATTATTTTTATATAACACTTAATAACAAATAACACTTAATGCCGCAAGTGATGACACGAACTGTCTGATTTATCCATTTATTAAATTGAACTAAATATAATATGTATAACTGTTTTTCCTTGCTTTGTAGTTAATTCAACAATTTCATTTCTCTCGCGGTTTGGCTCGTCTCCAGTATCCAGAGGTTCTAGGGCTTTTGCCACACGCGGTAAAATGCCAAACGGACCAATGCGCTCCGACCGAAAGCTCCATGGTAATATGCTCACAGAGATAAAATGCTTCATTTAGGTAATAAGCCGACAGGTCAGTTTTGCCGTAACAGTAAAAAACCTTCCATAAAATCCCATCAAATCGACATAATAGTTTGGTTAGACAAACTGCCGCTGCGTGTCTGCGGCGTCGAAAACGATAGGACTCATAGGACAGACCATACTTAAACTCATAACATCCGTTAGTTAAACATAGTCCGAATTCAGTTATCTTTTCCTAATAAGTGTATTAAGTGCACCACATTTTGTTTTTACTTTTTACGGAACACAGCAATGGCCATCTCCAGATATCTTCTGATTCGACGATCTAGGTATTCTCCATGGAGGGAGTAATGTCTGGAAGTAGCGCTTCCTACTCTTGCCATGTAAATTTTTCGTTTGGCCTTCAAGGCAGATTTAGAGTCATTATGCGATTTCATTGGCGTGCACTTTGTAACTAAATCCGCTATGGGGGCGTATATATATATATATATTAGCGGGCCCGGCAGACGTTGTCCTGCCAATTATTTGATTTATGTTAGGAAATTCGCTTACGCTACAAAACGTGTAGAAGTCCATGAAAATTTCTAAGGAAAAGCATCGCTTTAAATTAAATAAAAAGTACAAAGATTTCTTAAAATACTCAGCAAATATATTAGTATTTGCATTATTAAATACTAAACATGTATCGCAATGATATCCATAGAGAATATTATAGTTTTAAGAGCGTATCCATACCTACAACTAATCATAGTTTTGTAAAATTGAACCAAAATATGGGAATACTTTCACAATTAATTCGTCTCAGTAAATTCGAACAAATCTAGCGGAAACGAAATAAAGCGCGGCGATGCGTCTACGGGAATTTTTCCATTTTCAATCAATATTCGCATATTCGCGTGAGAGTTTTGACCTTTTTCCACAAAATAGTTGACTTCAAGCAAGCATTTATTTCATCAGCAGCTGTTGATTTTCGAATAACTGGGAGCGTTTATCAAAAATCGGCCGCCGGGCAACATAATCATTAAGCCCAATGGATTGTTCCATAAATGCTTTATATTTCGGTATTCTACCTCCAATGCACGTTTGTGTGCCATTAAACACTCATCCCAAATGATGATAGATGCTGATCTTTTGGAGATGTCGGTTGCACGTTGGTTCAATTTCAAATTCAGTGGCTATTCCCCTTCCGATCTCTTATCTGCCTTGATTACTATACTGTCTTAAATTATTGCACGAATTCATTATGTTCATGCAAAAGTTGTTTCAGTTGTGCAATAATATCTCGCTTTACCGCACAGCTGATGGCATAACGCAAATTAATTTCTTCATTAGAATTTCGAAAGAAAAAAGATTGCGGAAATTTATAATCATCATTTACTGGAGGTTACAATGCTCCTGCATGACCGTGAATTTGTCCTTCAATCTGTAACTTTCAGATACCTTAGATACCTGAATTATTTCTTTTAGTTATTTATTTAATTTTGCTTAGAAGTAGAGTTGGCTGTAAACAATGTTTGCTCAAAATGATTTCCTTTGGAAGCAACTATTATAACTTTGGAAATTGTACAAGAAATGTTTATATCGAGGAAAGCAGTTATACCAGTGCTCTGGTACTTTGAAAAAAGCACTCTCCCTGATATTCGAACATAGAACATCGATGTTAGAACCGGCCGAACGTATCAGCTGCACCAAAGTCGAAAAAACATTTAATTCTTGTTTTTCAGCATTTTCAGTCGATTAAAACATGCTGATAACTCCTAATTCAATAAAAGAAAAATCAGCCAGATTGGTTCAACCGTTCTCACATGATGATTAGCCACTTTTTGGGCATCTCATTTTTATTAATATAGATCAGAGAAATGGTAGTCGGCGCCGACTACCAATGTGACAACGGCCTAAGTAAACAGACACTTTTTCGAGTAATCTCTCCACACATTACCCCCTCCACGGTATTCTCATAATAAAAGCTTCGGCTGATCACCAACAGATGCGACCAGTAGTTGAAATAATTGTATCTACTCCACTCGCTCCTGTCGTTCATGTTCAGTTTCTGAAAATCAGATGTAAAACTCTCCCATTCACTTCGTCCAGCGCTACGGAAATTTTAAAAGTTTGTAGTAACACTATCTGCGACGTAAAGTGCGTGTTGTTTTCAAATAATGCCATTGTTCGAAAGAGTGGAAAAGCACAGACAAAAATTACACAAGACATTTAAATACAGCATTATAAATTTGTGTCCCAATGGTTGTGTGATTGGACCCTAGGAAAACTCCTTTGCAGTTTTTACTTGGCAGTTAATATTAACTTTCAAAAGTGTGTTTAACGACAAATGTGGTCTTTGCTACTAATGAACTTCAAATGATTCTTTATATAAAAGTATTTTGTATCACAACTGATACGAACATTATACATTATTCCTGAATCAAACTCAATTATATGATAACGCTGCATAAAAATAATATGATAAGGTAGACTAATTTAGAAATTAAGTGCGCATTATACTTTGATATATTGCTATATTTGCTGCTTGATTCACACACAATTTTTGTTCATTGCTCATGCGTAATAATACTGGAAGGTATTTTGTTTTATGTTCTAACATAGAAATTTGCCGTAAATTATAAAGTCAACATGGAAGAAATTCAGTTTTTAAATTCATTAGGTGATTGGATAGGAAATGAGACCTGGTTAGCAAATATGTCAAAAGAATTGAATAAACGCCATAGGGAATTAAGAAAGGATATAAGGGAAAATAAGGATACTTGGAATTATTCGAAGTATTGTGAACGCTTTGCTTACCATTATTATAACCTCGCATGCTATTATAGAGAAACGTTATTCAATGAAAATTATGAGATTGATTTAGGCAGCATTCAAAATTATCTGAAAATATGTTTGGAAAAACTTAGTGAGATACCTCTCGAACTATATTCAGAGGAGACTGCAGAATTAAAAAAAGATGCTCAACAGTTTTTAAATAACGTAACTAAAATATATAATAATCTTGAAACAAAAAAAGACACTTCGCCCATAGGAATACATATTGCATTAGGCAGCATAAACCAAATTCAATTTGAGTGGTTGTCAAACGAGAATAAGCAATGCATACAAAATATTCAACTATTAAGAGTAATCAATGTGCTTGAAAATGCAATTTCGGCCCCTGATCATAAGATCACTTTTATTCGTGCAGAACAATGCGATCATTTAAGTCAAGCATACCAACTGGCTGGGCAATACGATATCGCTAAGCGATACGAAAGAACTAGTAACAATCTAAAGAAAAGTCTAAATGCCACAATAATGTATACCGATCCGAAATTGAAAATAAAAGATATTATTTTTAATGAAATTGCAGAATATAAAAGTAATTTAGATCAAATTAAAAGATACATCAAAGAGGAGTTTGATAAATCCCTTTGCAATAACGATCACGTTTACATTGAGAATAAATATGTGAAATATTGTGGACGGTTTTGGTTACAGGAAACAGTACACTTTTTAAATAATTTAAATGAAGTGGCGAATATTCAAGAAATGTTTAATTCACTTGATAGCATATAAAGCTTAAGACAAATTCCTAGACCTTTGAACAATCTAGAGTATTATAGCCTCTTAATGGAACATTACAACTTGGTTGGAAACGATGAAGAAATAATGCTTATTGACCAATGGAAAAGAGAGTGTTTGAAGCAATTAGATGCATACATTGATTCTGCGGAAAAGGAATTAGTGCTTCTAGACAAATTGGTTGAATGTTTAAATTCCGAAAACTTTCTATCAATTATTGACGAATTAGAATTGGTAGATTTTTGTAGAGATTATTTACCATTCGACAAGTTGATGAATAATATCATGAAACTGGAAGTTAATGTTTATGGTGATAATATTATTTCTCTACAAGAAGCCGCCGCAGCACTAGACCAGACGGGATATTTATTTTTCAGACATAACATTCAAGAAATTATAGGTGCGTATATAGAACCAATAAAAATACAAAAACGGAGAATAGATGATCGTTTAGTTGTTGAGGTAGTAGGACGAAATATAATTTTCAATGAGATTTTACACCGTTTAGAAAATACTCTTTTAGAAAATCTCGATGTCAAGGAAGTACGTTTTGTTCACTCCGATATTGTTCACGTTAACACAAACCTCAATGATAAGGTATGGCTGGGAAAGAATATATGCGTTGTCGCACAAGCAATAAAAATTCATGGTTCTATAACCTGGGATGTATCTGGAAACAATAACAATCATTCTTATCCGGTTAATGCCGGAACTGACGAAGATGGTTGTGGTAAACAAGGAGCAGATGGTTATTCTGGGGAAAGTGGTGGCAATGTTTTAATTTTAACCGGAAGAATTGACGGCCAAGAAAACTTTACGATTATTTCGAATGGGGGCAAGGGTAGTAACGGCCAAGATGGCGGTAATGGGCTAGATGGTGAAGATGGAATGGGCATTTCTAAAGAAGAGTTCAAAAGGAATTTTCGTCCATGTGCTAAGTTTATGGTTGCGGAATGTATTGAATTACTGGGTATCAAAGAAAGATCAGAAATAATAAAAGAAGAGTGGTATTCAACATTCCAATGGGGATACACAGAATATGAATACCCTAAATATGAGTTCAAACCTAATATTATCGTGAAAGGAATATACCTTAACACAGTGACGAAAGATGGAAACGAAATAACGTTCTCATATAAAGGTGGTTCCGCCGGTGTCTTTGATATGGCTTGCGCAGCATTTCTACTTTACAAAGGCTCATTGGGCAAACCCGGAAAGGAAGGTGGGGAATGTGGTTTAGGTGGTGAAGGAGGATATCCTGGAGAAATTAATGTTTCCAAATTTGAAAGCAACGAAGAATTCAACATCATCAAAGAAGCCAAAATGGGCCAAGAAGGAGAAATGGGAAATGGGGGGTTGTATGGTAATCATGGTAAGAATGGTTGGGACATGGCTTACATGGATTATGGCTGGAGTTTCCGCAAAACTTGGCCCGTCTTTTATGGAGAAACAGAGGACTGCAAAATCGAGTTGAGTTACCATGCAACTGATTCAAGCGATCGTGTTGAATGTCCTTATCAGAAAGAATTAGGTAGAACTCGTTATTATGCTGAACTCGTTCCATCCAAAATTGAGCAGAATTCACAAAGAAGGTATGAGGAAAGGAAGAGGACTAGCCAGAATCGTATGCGAGAAGCACACGCACGAAGTTTGAAGAAAAAAAATATGTCGCAATGTAGCATTTTAGCTCATTATTCTCCGAAACATAATTCGATGGTTATTCTCGATGGTCTCCAAAATCTAAGATGTAAATTAGAGAGCTACAAAAAACAAGCATTAAAAGAAACACAAGAAATTCAGAAAGTGTATAAACATCAAACTGCAAAGGTGAAAAAACTGAGTAATTTTCAATTCCAAAATACAAACGCAAAACAATACATTGACCGCAACAATAATGATGAAGGGTTAAGAAGTGAACCATTTCATCCCAATCAAATGAACTCACCTCAACGGGAGCAACTAAATAAATTATTTTTCAATTTTGAAGAACTAAAAAATAATGTTACTGGAACATCGGAAATTAATGCACTAGCAACTATAGAAAAGTTTTTGATTGATAAATATAGATTTGCAGCACTGCGAGAAATTGCAAAGAAATTGATACCTTACGAAAAAGTTAGTGATATTACAAAACACTCATCGATAAAAGCGGATAGATATCTAGTTGAAGCAAATAATGATGACAATCATATTTCCCATCCTCTATTAGGAACTCTGAATCAATATATTTTTGAAAATAAAAACAACGATAAACTCTTAAAATTTTGTAAAAAGCAATTGCAAATTCAACAAGAATATCGTGAGATCCTAAAATTTTCGCTGACAAATTTTATTTTAAAAGTTGGCAATTCAGAAGGAGTACACGCCAGCGTTAAACAATACTACGAAATATATCAAAAAATTTTTGAAAACTTAACAAAGAGTTTTGAGGAACTTAAACAGAATCTGTCTCGGCCCGAGCATGCTAAAATATTGGATATATGGATTCGAAGTATTGAAGATTTCGCTCTAAGAAATGAGCTAGAGAAAAGCATCGCAAAGGATACCCTGTTAAATGATTGTTATAATCGCTTCAAAAGGCAATATGAATGGGAATTTAATTGCATAAATAAAGTGGTCATTGAAGAACATAATAAGTATATTGGAGAAAACGACTTTGGGTCAGAATGCTATCGCGACTTATTAGCGAAAGTGTTTGGAATTAATATCAGACTATATAATGAAGAACAAGACAATAAATTTTATTTGCTAGCTGATCACAACCCTTCAGCCAAAGAAGTTATTCACATATTATGCAAAGACACTATATTTAAGCAATTAGATATAGATTATAACTATTTGATGCTAGAAGAAGAGCACAGAAGAAGAGATGCTGTTTATGCACAGATTCTTGCCGATATAAATCTCTTGAGCGACAAACAAGAAGTCGATGATTATTTAAAGAATGAGTCATATCTCATGAAGTGTAAAAATTCATCCGATGAGCAAGAATTTTCCGAAGAGACCGAGGAGATTGTGATAAATGAGATTATTAATTATTTTCCCATGCAGGATCAGCCCCTGGTAAAAATGTGCTTAAATACGATATCATCGCAGATTATTGGACCGCAAACAATTTTGAAAAATATTTTGAAGCGTTTTTCAATTGAAGGACGACATATATCATGCCAAGAATTATGCTGCTTACAATATTCAATTCTAAATTCCATTACTGATGATAGAAAATTTATCAATCTATATTGTTGGATAGTTGCAGCTTATCCTCAAAGGTTTTGGTTATCAGAATTGATATTACTAGAACTGGAAATATATTTTAAAAAAGAATTAAATGAAAAGCTTAAGTGGAGAACGTATTTTTCAAAAATTGAAAATAGGAATATTTTACTTCAAATGAAAACAAAGCTAGAACTAAATACATCTAACAATTCTATTTCCATTCAATCTATTACAGACACTTTACATTTATTAAGTATCATTCCAAACCAAACAATCAATTTGGAAGATTTGGAAATATCTGAATGGCCGTATGCTTTGAAGGAAATATACTGGACCTCCAAATTATCGGACTTGGCGAATTGGCAATCGAATGATTTGTCAACTGCTTCTTACTATCTGTTTTCCATAGAGAATATTCTTGGTAAACGTTTAGTGGAGAAATTTATACAAATTCTTGAAGAAAAAAAGCAGCAATTGCCATCAGATAAACTTATTTGCGTTTTATCAAATTTTCACACTGGAAATTGGAAACTATGTGAAGACGAACTGAAAGATATTAACAAATATGATTTTCAAAAATGGATGCAGAAAATGCACACGGTCAATAAAGAACATAACATAACAAAATTGCTTGAACTAATTAAAGATAATACTAATACTTCAGAAAGTATTTTAAAGAAATTGCCCGAATTTGAAAATGACATTAAATGCATTAAGAAATATATCAGTTCTGACAAACCTCTTAAAAAATATAGCTTTATAAGTGAAAAGGATATGGAAAATCGGTATAATGAAGTATTTGCTGAGATAGATAGAGTTGTGAAGCTTAAAAGAGGATTTAATTTTCGCGATTCCCAAAGATTAACTGTATTGGCATTATTTAGAAGTAAACGTAAAACGTTAGCGCAAGTCTCCACCGGAGAAGGAAAATCACTAATTATCGTAGCAGTATCAATTATGCAAGCATTGTGTGGAAAGAAAGTTGATATCATCACCAGTTCTTCTGTGCTAGCAAAACGAGATGCTGAGGCCAATATAGATATCTATAACTGGTTTGGTATTAATGTATCCCACAATTGCAATGAAATTATTGAGAAACGTAAGCAAGCATATTCTGATAATCAGGTGATATACGGGGATTTAGCAAATTTCCAGCGCGATTATCTATTGGATACATTTTATATGGAAAATATATTAAGTGATCGCAAGTTTGAAACCGTGATAGTTGATGAAGTAGACAGCATGTTGCTTGATAAAGGTAATAATATGTTATATCTGTCACATGATCAGTCGGGTATGGATAAGCTTCTATCCGTATACATTTATATTTGGCAACGGATTAATAGACCAATCATACTTCAAAACGAACTTTCTACCATTAATATCAAAAATGAAATTTACGAAGCAGTGATGAATGACCTATTTGGAGTGATCAAAGAAGAAGATCTGGAAAAACTTGGCTCCGACTTAAAGAAACCACAAATAAGTTTAATATGGAAACATCTAATAGACATTAAGGTATTAGATAATAAAGGCAAACTATTGAAATCACAAATTAGTGACAATGAAATCAATGAAATACTATCATCTGATCTTAGTTGTTACAGACCGCGTCTTCGATACCTTATCAACGAGCGTATTGAAAGAGAAAAATGTATACATGTACCGAATAATCTCTTGCCATTTATTGAACGACATTTGAAATCATGGATTCATAGTGCTATCAGTGCTTTTTGCATGAATGCAGGAGAAGATTATATGGTGGACATTGATAAGACGGGCACCAGTTCAGATCGAAATGCCAACATTATAATTCTCGATAGAGATACCGGAACGGATCAAGCGAACTCCCAATGGGAAGAAGCACTACATCAATTTTTACAACTCAAGCACGGTTGCAAATTGTCTATGCAGAGTTTGAAAGCTGTGTTCATTTCTAATGTTTCCTTCTTAAAACTGTACACACATTTGTACGGTTTAACCGGTACGTTAGGATCGCAGAGAGAAAGAGATTTATTACAAGAAATTCATGGGCTAGACTTCGTAACCATTCCTACGGCCAAATCTAAACAATTTTATGAAGGAAATTCCATTCTATGTTCCAGTAAAGGCGAATGGATACAATGCATTTACAACGAAGCCGAAAAACTAATAAAGGAAAAGCAACGATCTGTCTTAATTATTTGTGAAACGGTAAATGATGTTGCAACTTTCTATAAGGCATTCGGAGGAAAAAATACCAAACATGTTCATACCTACACTCGAGATTACGAACAGTTCGATGCAGGATTTGAAGTTGTGGGAAATACCAAACAGTTGGGACAAGGACAAGTTATTATAGCAACAAACTTGGCTGGACGTGGAACCGACATAAAAATTAGCGAAAGCTTAAGAAGGGCAGGCGGTTTGCATGTTTGTTTAACTTACCTTCCTAACAATATTCGCATCGAAGAACAAGCATTCGGACGAGTTGCACGAAGTGGAGATGAGGGATCTGGTCAATTAATAATTATAGCATCGAACGAGCAAAGATGTTGCAATTTAAAAGTATTTGATTTGAAAAAAGAGCGTGATGCACAAGAATTACATCGCATTTCAAATATTAATAGCTACTATCAAGTCCAAATCAAAACAGAAGAATTGTGTTTCGCATCATTTCAAACCCAATATACAAAATTAAAGAAAGAACTTGCGAAAAATAAGGTTCCTGTCGAAGTTCAAGAAATTTTATTACGGAGTTGCTTGGATAAATGGGCCTTCTGGTTAGATGCACAAAGTGAAGCTATAAGAAATTTGACAAACAAACAGGACAACAAAAAAATATGCGAAGCAGTAAATAATTTTATGAATCATAATGAATTTACAGATTGTAAAAGCTGGTTTTCCGGGGTTGTAGGAAATCCAGCTCAAATGATTAAACTGGGACGATATTTCTCTGAAAATCAGCAGTATCAATATGCCATTGAATTGTTTAATAAAGTGATTACGGACGAACCCTGTTTTTCTGAAGCGGCGCACTATTACAAAGCTTTTGCATTGATAAAGGTTGGAAACTTGAAGCAAAACGAAGCTTTGAAAGCATGTAAACAAGAATTGCGTGAGGCTGAAAGACTTTTAAAAGATCATTATAATCGGGCAATCATTGCAGGGGGTTTTATTGGGAACATGAAAAAAAATAACAACGACAATATTATTCAGATTGATGCTTTTGAAAGGCAACAAGAAGACATAGCTCAACTTTATAATACTTATCTACAATCTATATACAATATTGTGGGCCACATTATCGATTCAAAAATGTTTATCAACTCTTCCATCAATGAGGAGCGTTCTGAAAATCTATTTAAGGAACTTCTTGAAACGGGTATTTTAGAAAAGCCAAGAATAGCAAAAGACATCCCCGAAAAAATGCTTAATATTGTAAGCATAAATTTTGCATTACCAGTCAAAATATTAAAATGTTTCCTTAATAAATACCAACGACAAACAATCAATGAAATCATTTTTTTAAAATCATTAAAGCAAGAAATTAAGCTACCCAGTCGTAAACAGTTTTGGAAATTGCTTATTCAAGAGGAAGTTCTAAGCGAAGAGGTTAAATACGTCATAGTACATTATTCAAAATTGAAAAAAATAGATAAAACCCTTTTTGCCTGCCTAACAGAAAAGATAAAAAGAGGAGAATTAAAAAAACAAACTTTAGAATTTAAAACTGAAGAATTAATTTTAAATGCAGAATGTTTCATGCAACAAAACGCTAATGATAATATTTTTGAAAAAAGTGATTTTAAAAAGGCTGTAAATAACCCTAAGAAATATAAAGATTTAAAACAGAAAGGAGCATTGCTATTAAACAAGAAAGCAAAGATAAACAAACACAAACTTGCTTCCATAAATTTGCCTTGTTTCGATTCGATTACCCAAGAACACATCATTGAACAACATATCATTGAAATTGAAGCTGATAAGATTTTAACAGAATTAGTTAATCTAAACTTGATCGAAAAAAAGAATGGCACCAATAGCAACGAGTACGGTTTAAAAATTCAATTTGACGAAATTAAACAAATTCAACTTCCTTCCTGTTCAGTTTATGAAAATGCCATTAAAATCATATTGTCAGCATGTTTTGCTTATAGAAATGCTATTCAACATATTGAAAGGCAGATCGAAGAACATGACTTGCCTATTACACTACCATTAATGAACTGTCCACATCAAGACTTATTATACGAATTGTTAGAGAAAAACATTATCAAACCGGTTACTGTGAGTAATAAATATGATGATTTAGAAGAAATCGTAACAACAAGATTCAAGAATAAATTTGATTCAAGTACAATTCGACACATAGTGAGCATTTTAAAAATGACCGGGACAGGTACACTTGGAACTTTAGAAACTATTGATGGAGATCTCCATTCCCTGACGGAGCATAAGAAATTTGCGAATGTAGAAGAAGTGCATACTTTTACTCTTAATGGGTTAGGTCCGCTTCTGCAGCTAGCAGAAAAGAAATGGACGTGGAGAATGTTATTTAATAGTTCAACCCTAATTGCAATTGGCATAACACAAATAGCTGCAAGTGTTCTTATAGAGCTCTATTCGGTGGGCTTCATGACTCATGTTGGTGGTGCATTACTTAGTGAGGGGCTAAACGATCTCTCTTTTGCGGTGAGTGCTTTACGATCAGGCTATTTTAGTTGGGGAGATTATGCAGAGCAAAAATGTACGAGTTTATTATTTACAAGTGCTACATTTGGTATGGGGGCCTATTTATCGCGGGGTTCCAAACTGTCAAAGTTTGGTTGTAAACTTTCGCCGGCGAACTTTCGAATTGGTGGGAAAGAGGTATCGAAGATGTACGGATCCCAACTAATTAAGACTGTTGGCAGAGAACGAATGACAAAAATGGTCGTAAAACGTGTATGCGTAAAAACAGTTCAAGGATTATCATTCGGTGCAGCGAGTGCAGGAGTTGATCACATTGTTGCAAATCATCTTCAAATTTTATCTAATAATATTGCTTCCGGTATTCAATCAGATATTAAACGAGTAATAGAGGAACATGAAATAGGGAAAACTTTGAAAAAACTCCATGACATGTTAGGTGAAACGAAAGCAAAACAATTGATAGATGAACTGACTGAAAATGCCTTTTCTAAGCAATGTTTGTGGGAAAAGCTTCCACATATTGCCAATCAAATGGCTGGCAGCCTAATTCAAGGATTAGGCGAAGCAGCTAAGAAAGGTATAAAATCGGAAAAATTGAGAGACTGGAATTACCTGGAATTATTTATTAAAGTCAGTAGCACGGCAGTTGGATCGTCAGAATACGTCGTCCAGACTGCCAAACTATTGCTTATTATTAAAAATGCGTTAAATAACATAGATAAAGAGATAACTGATAGGCTTAATAAGTTGGAAAAGGATGTAAGTAGTCATACAGAAACAGAAGAGAAAAATTACGAAAGGTTTAAATCCGAAGTAATTGATAAGTGGAAATTATTATGCAACGAAAAGGCAGGGCAAATTATAGCGCAGAATATTGTGAGCCCCTTACTTAAAGCACAAGCTGCTGTTCTGACTAGATATGTTGGAAAGAAAATTCGAAATGAGTTTCAATCTTACAAAGAAAACAGGCATATGCAAGCATTTAAGAAATTGAAAAAGCAGTACACAGAAACATCACGGGATCAACAAGGCGTTAACAGTAATTATGAAATTTATCACAAAAAATTATTGAAATTGGCATACAAAACTAAAAGTCCTGACTTATACGCAGATCTGATCAAAGAAGGAATGCCAATGGATTATACATGTATTCATGTAGCTACACTAATTATACCGGAGATTTTAAAAGAGAAGGGTATTTTCGTTGATCTAAATGCATCTGTTGAGGGATATCAGGGCCTGTCACAAACATTCTCTTCTAACTCTGGGGGAGAAGACAGACGGGATATTACAATTAAGCACTCAGAGAACCATTATGAAGGTGAAACCCCCGGCTCAAGTGGTGGTCAAAAGAACACCGAAAATAACAATTGCTTATATGAAGCGTTCGCGAATAGTATACCTGAATTACGGCAAATAATAACCGAAGAAGGATTCAGAATTAAGGTAGCTAATTATATTAGAAAAGATTTTCGTTATCACATTCTGCAAGGATGGCATCGACTACCCATCCGATATGGTGCATATGGCGGAAAATGCGGCAATTTACGAGATATTCGGAAAGTAAATAAACAAGTGGAAAAATGGTCGCCTTATGAACATAATTCTTGGAAGTCAAACGAATCGAAAGATTATGACTTACGTGAAGATAGAAAGTTATCAGGTTTTGAAACTGCAAAACAAATATATACAGCAAAAAAACTAGCGCTTGATTGCCTCATTGAATTATGTAATGCTAGAACCAAAAAACCTATATCTCTTGATGCGTCAAACTTCACTGCAACAAAGTATGATGTAATACTTGTTCAACATGATGGTGGCAAAATAACGACAGCTTCATATCCGGTGGAAATGACGGCTACGGTGAAGTTATTTGATCGCGAGCTTAAACAAGAGATAAAGTATACGCTCGAAATTAATTTCGATAATCCTGTAATCACACCAGATTTACAGGGACCACACGGACCTCATATCGGTTATAAATATATACCCCACGATAAACGAGTTCGTAAATTGACGGGTCACATATTATTAAATAAAAATGAAAGACTTCCGATGGCCCTACGGAGAATCTTACAATATCTGTACTAAGATCATCAGCTCAGCCCAGATGCGATTACACCTTAGCAAGACATCAGAATGATAACTTTGATAGCAATGCTACTAGCAATTCTTCGTATCCAACATCTGAGTTTTAAAAAATTGGACTATCAGCATACATAATATAATATAGTTCTTTCGGATCAAATGATGGCTATTGTTTGGCCATCAACAAAATCGAATAATGATATGCACGGTTTTTTATTTTTCGAATGGATTCGAGGGGTTTTAATGCGTTGACAATTTAGCCATTTGGCTAAATTGTACAGATTTTCGGATTTGAATGTATAATGTCCCCGATTTTAGATTCAAATGTTGTATGTGAAAAAAATGAGAAACACAAATTATTCGATTGCAGATGATTTAAGTTTATTCACCCCACTGTTAACATGCAAAAAGGTATAATCAAATTTGATTTATGAATTGATATAATTTCCAGCTTATTAAAGTGTGAGACCTGATTACAAGCTCCATAACTTGGTGCTTTCCGTAATTTGTTTAGATAGTAAAATAAAGATAAACCCAGTGGCGGATTTAGGTGGCGCGGGGCCCGAGGCACAAAAAAATGTTGGAGCCCATTTGGGGCCCCTCAAGTCCATCATTTGATGATTTGCGGGGAAAGATTTCTGGATTTGGGGGCCCCTTTGGGCTGGGGGCCCCAGGCGCGCAACTCCTGCGCCTGTGCGGAAATCCGCCACTGGATAAACCACAAATTTTTTTGATGCAAAAAAATGAAAATGAGCAGCTCACGATTATCACTCCTCATGGACGGGCGTGATTCAGGCCACAATTTTTGTCCAAAATTAAAATTTCAAAATATTTATTAATCTTATAAGATACTCCTTTAAGGGAGCCTAAAAAATCATATGGAAATTGAAAAATGTACGGTTTTAAGTTTGAAACTACTTTTTCAAGAAAAAAAAAACAATTATCTCATGGTGCTAAAAAAACTACAGCTTTTCCAATTGCAATTCAGAAAGCATCAGCTATATTTCAGAAAGGAAAAAATGAAATTCAGATTTGTTAAATGTAATTGACAAATGATAATGATTTCAAATGATATTCAGACTTGTAAATTTTATTTGAGAGAAGGTCACTCACTTGTAATTCAGAAAGCAGTAAATGTAATTCGGAATCATAAAATTTATTTCAGAAAATATTATCTGTAATTCAGAAATGGTGATTTATAATTGAGAAATCATAATATGTAATTCAGACTGAGTGAAATAATATTGTAGTTAAATCAAATTTAGGTTGTTTTTACTGCAAAAAGAATTGGGCACTAATCAACTATCCTAGCAATTTACACATTTAAAAGGAACAGCACTAGTCTGAATTGCATTTGATCTTTTCTGAATTTCATTTGATGTAATCTTAATTGCATTTGACAAATCTAAAATACATTTATTCTGAAATTAAAGTGATTCCTTCTGAATCACATTTAGCAAATTTGAATTACAACTGATAGTTTCTCAATTACATATAACAAATCTGAATTACATTTGTGCTTTTCTGAATTACAATTTACTATTCTGAATTACATATTATACTTTCTGAATTCTAACTGGAAATAACGTATTGTGTTATGTTTAGGTTCACTTAGCAAAGAGTTTAATACTGAATAGAATTTACTTGAAATCACTCATAGGTGACATACTTTTTCTTTAATGAGGCCAGCCAAGAAAATCTTTAAAATTAAAATTCGAGAATAAGCGGTTTAAAATTGCGGCTATGACATTGATCGTTCACACCACGCTAATCGACAATTCCAGGTCTACATAATGGGCTCATTTACGCTCATACTTCTGCACTTAAGCATAAGTACTGAAAATTCTCAAATAATAGACAGGCCACTGAATTCATAGACAATAGAAAGGGGAGGGTTACTGTCATATAATTTTAAAGCTATAATGAATTAGGTTTTGTAACTTTCTTGGATATTCTTGGATATTTTATCTATCAAAACATGCAAATTAATAATGATTCCATACGGTATACATACATATATGAAAATGCCTTCGAGTATGTTTTAGGCATCATGCACAGCCTCGGGAACAAGACGCCACTTGATTCTCTTGGTGCATTTATTATTAAAGTCTAACAAACATGGTCATAATGTGTCAGCTCAAACGAGAATCTGACAATTTCAAATCTTTCTCTCATTTATAATATTGCATCACTAACAGTTATAATGTTATCCACTATTATCAACATGCATAACTATAATAACAAATTGATGAATGAAGAATCTGATTCACATTTTCGAAATTTTTCATATTATCGATAACATTGGTTTCTCATGAGTTATCCTCAAGTTTTTGTAAATAAATACATTATAGGCAACAAAATTTAATATGAAAAACAACTTGTTGTTTGTAGTAAATGTAAAAAAAAGTTGAATCAAATCTTAGGCGATGTAATAGTTACAGTCAACTTTATCTGATGTCAAAGCAACAAAAATTATTATAAGCCGCTAAAATGTCGAACCTGACATTTTTAAAATACGAGGCAAATTAAGAACAAACATTAACTAATTTCCACGAATTGGGTATTTCTATAATTTGTGGAAAGTTATTCAATTACTATAAATTGATTGATAAGAATATTTACATTATAGGTGAAACATTTGTTTGTAATTTCTATTACATATCGAAATATGCTCGTTTGCACAAAGCTCAAATCAATTTAATAACTAATTAATAACTAATCTAGAATTAAAAATCCAAAACCAGATAATCCATAATCATTCATGCTGTATTAACTTTTGTGCAACCGAGCATTAAAGAAACGAAGCGAATGATGTTAATATTTCATTGTAAATTATTTGTAAGGAAGATAAATAATTCAATATTAGTTATATTACATAATTGATAAATTTGATTTACAACAACCGAGTAATCAAATAAAAGCGTTGATAGGATGATATTATTAACATAGAAAATCATATAAATAATCTTAATTAGAACAATTATGAGTATAAAATATGCCGATTTAGTGACTGGCATTAGATAAATTTAAGGATGAAAAAATATATATACTGGAAAGATAATAATGGATCACAGAAAAGGAACAAATAAGAAATTAAAGTGGTATTAAATAAATTGGATGCAAAGGATGTGATGATTCGTTAATAAAAATTATGCATGCAAAGGAAACGTCAATGGAGAATGGAGAATAAACATATAGTAATCAGAAGAAAAATGCTGCAATTTCGTCGAGATCTAAAGAGGGTGACAAAATACAACCCGGGGCAAAAAGGCTAGTTATGTTCATAATTCGATTGGAAATCATTTGGGTAAGTATAATAATTCGTTATGTTAGATCCATTTGGTAAAATAATTAATTTTAGTTAACCATTTAATTGGAATGGTTATCTTCAGGAGCGGGGATTCGTCATTGATATACATATCAACTATTTATGAAGTAGTTATGATGAATCGATCGGAGTTTGGAAGGCCTGGGAAAAGGTTCCATAATGGCAAAAGCAATTAAGGATGCAATACACCGGAAGGACATTCGACAATAAATTTGCTAAACAGTCTACAATGATTTTATGAAGGTGCCAAAGTTTTTGCGGTAATTGCGCTAAGTATTGGTTCAAATTTGGTATTAACATAACAGACCCAAAATTCTAAAATAATGTGTTTGCACACTTACCACTTCCGTTCCTTTCTGGTATGTATTATTAAACGAATTATTTAATTGAATTAATACATTTTACTTTATTCAATTTTAAGCAATGTTTAATGCAATTCAACTGAGGGAAACACATCAACATAGTTAACCAACATAATGGGATGTCTGATAGGATTAATGATTTGCTATTATAAAGTTAGTATAAAAGTCATCAAATAACTCGTAACTACCTCAAAATGTTACAAGAAAGTAGTGTGCTATTATAATATAATAAAATACAGTTAGATATATAAGAAATCTTTGAAAAGTAATGTTTATGCTTAAACTATAAATATTTTTCAAAATAGATTAGTTTAGTTTTGGGATACGTTAGATATAAAAAGTATGTATGAGAATTGTAATTTTCGCTATTTCAATAGATTGTAATTTAATTTTATGGGTGTAAATTATAAGATTCTGCCAACATTCAAGATGTGAATGTTTATCCAAAAATAAATGTAAACTTTAATATCCTAGTTTGTAATTAATATCTTTTAATGCTTAAGATGAAATTTGTTATACTTTTCAAAATAAGTTTTATTAGCAAATTTCTACTTAATTTCAGGGTTGTACCCAATAACGATAACTGACATTTATCCGATAAAACGAGAATCACTCGTGCTATTACTGTTGACCATTATCGTACTGAATTGATTTTACTTTTTTGCCTATTTGGTTTTCCACCACTGCGTCTACGTTTAATGCTTCATTTTTGGATTTTAAGAATTTAACAACACACATTCTTGATCTATGAACAGGATGAAATATCGAGCGCCATCTAATAACTTCGTCCTCATTGGACCGTACACATCGCTATGGATAATTTCCAAAATTTCTGTTTTCCGATTTGAAGTCTTAGGAAGTGGGGCTCTCGTCATATTCTCCTTCAGACATATTTCACAATCTACTTTTGTAGTTTAATGTTCTATCTGTACACCGGTTAAGCGTTTTTTAACTGTTGCCGAGCGGACATTTTCAGAAATTTCTCCTTCCATGATTAATATCAATGAGTAGAGGGTGGAGACATTCCGCACCAATGCGATTAACATGAGGAAGACCCAAATGTTTCTCATGCTACCGACAATAATGCACATTTTTATGAGTCAGGGTACAACAAAGCGACCCATGATAATATTTGAGAGTCCGCAATGGGATGCATTGTAGAATCAACGCCATGGGGTCTTAATTATTAATTCTTATGAATGATTTTTTTAAATAGTAACTGTTGGACTATTGTACATCTGGTTGCCTAACCTGTCATATGAGCACCAGCATAGTCATGCGCGTAGTCATCTTCGATAGAAGAAAAGAGTCTGCTCGTTCAGTTCAACTCGCAACGCCTGCGTGTATAACACCAACCTATTGTTCTTGGTATTGTACTAATAGTATTCATATTATATCTACATTTACCGAAGATATCTTAAGTGAATACCTTTCTACGAGGTATCGTCCCAACAGTAACGAATCATTTTGATATATTCATAACTGATTTAATCACAAAAATCTGATTAAAATGATACTAGATATAATAGTTATGTGATAAAAATAATGAATATGTTGAATGTGATGAGTACTGGTAATGATGTCACTTTATCTCTTTCAACTTAAAATTGTTATTCAAAATTATTAGAATTAAGACTTTTTATTTTGCCTATGGCATAGGGGGTGGACAACAGTTTCAATGAACCATGTAAAGACATGAGTCCATCGAAGAACTGCACAGATATTTCCATTTTTGGTCTACCTGGGATGCATTCAAGAACCCAACTCCATAGGGGGTCATTATTATTAATTCATACGAATGATTTTTTTTTAATTGTAACGAATCATTTTGATTTATTCATAATTGATTAAATCACTAAAATCTGATTAAAATGATACCAAATAAGTTATTTTATAATAGTAATCATGAAATAGGAGGATTTTATGAGTACCGGTAATGAGATTCAAAGATATGGGTCCAAGAAAGAGTCTCATAAATCGCATTGGTGCGGTGTGTCTCCACCCTCTACCCATTGATATTATTCATGGAAGGAGAAATTTCTGGAAATCTCCGTTCGTATGGCAACAGTTCGGGTTGGACACCCTGTAT
>JARJDZ010002468.1:0-11335 GCA_030264555.1 Aleochara sp. GC000083 | reverse complement strand
CACTTTTTTTGTGGAATGGGGGAATCAAGGTCATTCGAAACGAACCAGTTCTCTTCTCACATTTTCATCAATATATCCGAAACTAATGATCCGATTGCATTCAAATTTTCAGGGATTGTTTATTATATTTTCATGGACATATTTAGAGATTTGCTATATCGGGAATCAGTTTGTTAATAAATTATTAATGTTTATAAATAAGAAGAATTAATTTTTCTTAGTTCAAACGCGATTTTCTCGCAAACGGCTCGGCCGATTTCCACCAAATTTGGAATATAAACTAATAACACCAAGGTGCTTAACATACTGTGAGTGGAAAGTTGTAAAATGACCGGGGATGGCACTTAACTATGAAAAATGAAATAATCGGTCAATTGTTTCATATGTTTATTTTGATATACTTTCAATCGATTCATTTGACATAATCAAATGTAGCCCTGAATGCTACTGATAGATCATGATCACCATGGACCGAATTTACCAGAAAGAGCGTTTCATTCCGAGCGTTACATAACAGTTCTATTCAATCCCTATAATTTTTTGCACAATGCGCCTAAGGAAGTTTTCACACAAAAATATTAACTCAACGTATTTTCAACTTATTTTTAATTAATACTGAAAAGAAAATCATAAAAATTGAAAAACCGGAAAATTACTAAGAGAAAGTTGAATAAATTTAAAAATTCTTCAAGAATTTTCAACTTTCAGATGACATTTACCGACAGCTAAAGCAATTGTCATATGAAACTATAATAAACTCCTAGTTGACACAACAATACTCTGATCTTTCGTTATAACAGCACTTGCAGAGAGAAAAAAAAAACTGGTTAGAATTTGTACCACATAATTAAAGTGATTTTTATCGACCATTTACAAGGTGTGACATATGACTTATCTCCATACGAATTTCACCTCGTATCTAACGTGTTTAATTACTTTTATATTCGTTTTCGCTTTATACGCGTGTGGTTATTACCGTTCACGTACGCGCGCTGCAATTGTGTGAGTGTTATAAATATAAAGCTGAAGTAACAAAGCTTCTCTAAGCTGCTGGAACATTTGAGGTCCCTAATACTTGAACACCTCCTGGCGAATAGAGTACCTATACTCGACAATAATAACAAGCATTTCGTCGCCGCGAGTCCGGCGAAAATGGATAAATGGCATGTGCATTAATTACTCAGTATTGCGGATTGTTGTGTGCCATTCACTCCATTTGCAGCACTTTAATGACTGCGAGTGTACGAGCGCTTCAGAGACAGTAACAATCGGCAAATTTATCATTTTATTGTGGTTGCGAATTCCGGGGCAATTGGAAATCAAAAGATTTTTAAAGTTGTGCATAGTTGGTCGATTTTAAACAGAAGTTGTTTCAAACTTCCTCAAGAGTAATTATGTATTATGTTACTTGTTATATTTTATGTTCCGGATTTAAATTAATATTGAGTCGTGACTTAAATGAAATTGGTATCAATTTTCCTGAATTCTTGCTTACTACTGGATACCTTTAATAAACTTGTGGTATAATAGTAGATTATATTATATATAGAAGAAATGCAAAATTATGAACTAGTGATGCACAAATTTCACAATGTGTATATTTCGCACACATGTAATAAACTACGTTTTATCTTATAAAAGAAGCCGGAAAATCCAAATTTGCTAACATCCAACAATCCAACAATTGCTGATAGGACTTATCAAATGTCAGAAGTAAATTATCAATATTATCATTTTTGGTCGAACCTTTAAATATTTGAAATCATAGCCATGAAAGTTTATTTTTCCATAAATGATATAAAAGATATTTCTCTCTCGAACTTGGAGAATAAAGTACATCCCTTATTCGATATGTGGATAATATTCAATATTTAGTATGTAGAATATAGTTCATTTTTTGAGTTCTAAAGTACTTTTTAGTGCAAAGCTATAAAGTATCATTATCGAACAATGCAACATATTTAAAAAGTGCTTTGCATACATGAAACCAATATTTCAGTGAAACTACAGATTAATATAATTTTGGCCCAAAATCGCAGGTTGAAGAATAATGAATTTTATTATATAACTTTGAAAAATGTTATAATAAGTTATCTATCTCGTAGAGTAGATTAAACGGATATTTCTCTCAAATGTATTACTTAAATCGGAACAGTAAACAAGTGCTCGGGGGAAATAATGAAAGACGAACGTGTGTGAAAAAGAGGAATCTGTAATGAAGCTGTAAAAACAATTACTGAGTACGTCGTCGAAATTCCAAGTCGGGTATGTATTTTGTCTGGCATTCAGTGCGCTTTGTAAACGCACCGATTTCGTCTCTGATTTCATTTTGCTTTTAATTTTATTTATTCAAATAAAAGTCGAAAAACTATAAAAACACAAAAAGCCCATTTGCTCATCAAATAACGCACGGCCCTTTAAAGAACAGGATGGCGACTGCTTACGAAAACAATGCGTGGTTTATAAATGCCCCTCTTTATGGTCTATTTGTGCTTGCATTTGCCTTTTACGTTTTTTCCACGTCGGCTTTTATCTTCCTGCGCGTGTGTAGTTTACTTTTCTACTTCATTATGCCACGACGACCTGTAGGTTCGTTCCATCTCCAGGTACCATAACTCTTCGCCAGCTCGAGTGTACACATTTGGAGATTCCGGCACTTTTCTCGATTTATTAGTGAAATGCTTGCTTGAACTTACTTTTCTTTCCGGCGTTTTTCACTTTCGGACGGTTTCTTGTGGGAAAACCCCTACCTCGAAAAATATTCATATATTCAATCCCATATTCAGTCCAATATAAATGGCAAATATTGTACAACAGTTATAGACATGTGCCAACTTTCAAAATATTGCATAGTTTGAATCCTCTTGGCAATTCTTGTTGGAGGTTATTATTTTACAGATTACCTTGAACCTGCAAAAACAGCGAAATTGTGGCACTAATTGAATTCTGCATTTTTTATTCGTTATTTTTTCAAACTATCAGGGAAATTTGGTAACATTTCAAATGTCCCTACATTCTATATTAACAAAACTTCTTCAAAATATAAAAGTAGTAGCAGTAACCTGATAATTGGTGAACCTATAATTAACTTTAGTTGAACAAGGATAAATATTCGGTTGAACTAGGATAATACTGTGTAAAGAATATAACCATAGATTTTCTGTACCAAATTCAGTGAAAAACTGTATCTTTACCAGGGTTTCGAACCGCGACCGAACCGAAAACCGATAACCGAAAAAAAATGTTATTTTTGCTGGAACGAAAACCGGAACTGAACCGAAAAAAATATTATTTCGTTCTGGAGACCCTTTTTTCTGAATACTCTGGGTTTATTCAAATGTAATAAAATGTTTGTTTAGACATTTCACTATTCTATGTATAGAATGTCATCTGGTATTTTCAATTTCGCTTCATTGAGAAAGAGATAAGAAATCATGGGCGAAAGTTGTATATTTATTTCGATTTCATGGATGTCAAGGAACTGTAACGAAAGCCGAAACCGAAAAAAAACGGAACTGAACCGATATATTTTTGAAAATTTGAACCGGGACGAAAACCGGGAACAAAAAATCAAAGCCCTGATCTTTACTATACAATTGGAATCTAGGAACTTTTGGAATGTCACCAGATTTTTCCCCAATCATTTTGGATGCTCAATAATACAAACTCAATCAATATCTTCGCAATAAGCATTCCTTCGGAAAATAGATATAAAATATATTAAAGTTGCTTACAATCATGTTGTCCAATGATTCGCAAATATTCAGTTAACAACAATTCTAACAGTTGAGTTAATTTTGAAAATGGTATGCACTTTGAGTGCATTCACTCATTGACGATGATTTTCATATGAGAAGTGACCCGGGCAATTTGAGCAAGCAAAAGTAAAACAAAGCGACATTTATGCAGAAGTTTTTATTATTGTTTTTTGTATGTTCATTCATATTGAATACAAATATCCGCGTAATATACTCATGCAGCCAGCAAAGAGCCATTTCAGGCAGGCAGGCAGGCAAAGAGACTAAAACGAAAATGAAAAATGAGACGCATTTCAATTCCCTCGCGACGGTAAAATACAAACCAAAGCAAGAGCCGAAGGAACAAACAAACCTAGCACACACCGAGAAAGAATGACCGAGAAGGAAGAAACCGCGCGCGCGTTTGAATCGGATGGCATGTGTTTTGCATACAAGCACACCAGCAAACAACCAGCAATGCTTATGCCGTTCTGGCCACGCCGACAAGCGAACATGCACCAGAGGGACGCTTTTTTGATGTTCGCGATTTTTTGTGTCCGCATAGAAAATAACAAATATGCGAACAAACGACGAACAAACAGCCGCGCGACGCAACGCCACGTAGATTGCGCCGTGTTATTGTATTTTAATGCGAAAAACTGGGGAAATTTATTAATATTTTAGCATACAATTCGAACATAATCAAGTAAACATATTCCCAATGACGTTTCGCACCAGTATAAATACAATATAAGCGCGCCGAATGGACCATTCGCGCATATCCGCCACATACAACCGTCATGATGCGATTTTTGCGCAGATACAATCTGAATCTATTCCATTACCCATTGATTTTTAATTCACACTTCAATACGCGCGCACCTTGCTTACACCTTGCTGGCACCTTTGTGTTTGTATTTTTCAATTTCGCCGTCTCTCTGTAACCCACCAACGCCATATTTGTTTCTCATCCGAAATGATGCAAGCCATGGGGCCTCGAAAATGTGCTGAATCACAACTGGCACTCAATCGCAATCTCTGAGCGCGCGGCCTCAAGAAGTTATTTAACGAAACTAATAGAAGTTACTTACTTACTCGAAGGAGGCACACATCTCGTGGCGGCATCGCTACCGAATTACACCACGCACTTGCATTTGCTCACTCATTCACTCCGCGCGTCGTTCGCTTGTTATTATTATTATTATTATTTGCTTGTTGTGTCTTGGCCTGTTGTGTTTTTTCTTCGACGGGCCACTCATACGAGCGAGCTGGTTCCTGCACAACGCGATGGAATTAACGGTGCTTTGGCTCTTATCTGAGATTATCTCTCTTGTATATGGATGGCATTTGTGCCCACCGGAGAAAAAATCCAGAAGGAGTTGCGCTTTATCAGAGGCCGCGGCTTCTATGGAGGCATTGCTCAATCAGGCGCGATTTTTTTTCGGTGGAATTGTTTGCGCTAAGAGGCTAATGAAATCTCAAATTGCTTAGGAGACTCTAGGAATGCCCAATATCCGGTTGCCTCCGTTTCAATATAAACATTATCGATGTCTTTTTTGCAATGGCATTTTTTGCAGATTAGTATGATGTTACCATTTCTGAGTAGTCCTTTTGAATTGGTAATCAATAGAATAATATCCTTGTGTATAGGCTGGTTAAGAGACTGTCATTCACGATTTGCCTTATTCCTTGTCTGGAAGTTTTGCCTGAAGACCAGTACTGTACCGATTTTGTTGGAGTAGTTTGTACTAAGAGACTAATGAAATCCCAAATTACTTAGAAGACTTCTTTTTGATATCAACATTACCATTGTTTTTTTTTTGCAATAGCGATTTTTGCAGGTTAGTAACATTTTTTTTGAGTAGTTAATTTGCATTTGAGTACTGATCAACATCCTTGTTTATAAGGTGGCTAAAAGACTCTTTAACCTACGATTTGCCTTGTCCCTTGTTTGAAAACAACCATGAAGACAACCATTGTAGTGATGTCCGTTGGATCACCTCTTTGATCTTCCTGTAGCTTGTAGGTAGCTATATCCGGGAAAAGTTCATGGTCTATCTACTTCGGTTGAACCTAAACATCTAGAATTACTTCCTACATCTTTTAAAAAGAATACAAAAACTTTATTCCTGCAAGAATTTCTGAACCAGAAGTCATGATATCAATTAAATTAATCCCTTTTTACGAAGGATTTCATGACAAATGACAATGCTCTATATACCAATAGCACAGAAACTTTAATATCATTTATCAGACATCTTTTCTACAAATAAAAATTTCTACAAATTTCTAGGGCATTTCCAGAGCCCGTAGCTTTTATCTTATGCAATTTGATAGTATCCAGTCCAGATATTACCTGTCTTCAAGAGCAAAGATCATAAAAGGGAATGGTAGCATCTAGTCTATATTATTAGTTTGTTAATTTGTTAATTGCTTCTATAACCATTAAGGATTTTGCTAAAGAGGAATGATTTATTTTCTTTCTTTACCAACTTTCAAATTTTTAAGTTATTGGTTATTTCTGTAGAGTACATTAAGCTCACAAAAGTGTTCAAATAAACGCGCCCAAACTATTTAAGCTCTATCAGAATTTCAATTGTATTATCAGCATCTATGAAAAGGATTGTCAAGAGAAGTACTAAAAAAAGTGAGCTAGGTTATAGGTTAGATGAAAGCATAGTCCATTCTAACTTAAGGATACTGCAACCAGTCTAATGTGGATCTTTCTACAATATTCCTGAATTGTACCGAAAAGTAAGCTATTAATGGAGTGAATTTGCCTTTGCTGATGAACTTCTTCTTGATAAGACACCACCTTTCTTAAAAGTTGAGGAAGGTGAGTTGCTAGCCTGGTTACATCTTCATTTCTTGTAATCATTGGAAACATTACTTACATTAAAGTCAATTATGTAATATTTTGTTTATGATTATCTGTAATCTGATGATTATTTATCAAAATACATGTATATCCTTCTGATTCAATATTCTTACTATAAGCTATAAGCTTTAAGGATGCTTTTTGAATGCTATCATCTTTCCAACAGCCTTTCTAAAGTTGGGATATTAGATTTCAAGAAATTAGCTGAATTCATGTGCCAAAACTCGTAAATTTCATAAACAAATTTGCGCCCTAATTATATATCCTAGTTTAGAAGTGATATTCTACAAAATCTGCTTTCAAATGTATTCTCAGTATTTGGGATCAAGAATATTAAGAGAAATGCTAGAAAAAAGTGAGCTAGGTTATAGGTTAGATGATAGACAATTCCATACTAACTTAAGGATAATGAAAGTAGTCAAATCTATTGTCCAGAAAAGTTATACTACAGTCTAATTTAATATGCCAAAAAGTGAGCCAACAGCGGCTATTAGTGGGATGCATATGCCTATGCTGATGAACTTCTTCATGATATGTCTCAAACTTTTGTAAAATCCTTTGTCATCATTGGAAGAATTTGTTAGAACAGAATATCAAAGCCAATCCTTCTGAATCAATATTCTTACTATAAAGTGAATTTAAGTTCGTTACTTGAATGCTATCATCTTTTTTTACAAACTTTTCAAATTTTGGGACATTAGCTTTCAAGAAATTAGCTGAATTCCCAAACAAATTAGTATCCGTTGTTGTTATCCTTCTTTAGAGCTGATATTCTATAAAATCTGCTTTCAAATTAGAATTGAACTTGATTACCCTCATGATCCGACCGTCAGTGAAACCTCGTGCATGTATGGGTTTTCGTGAAGAATTTCAAATATGTCACATTGGTGTTGGGCGAAATCGTGCGCGGATTTTCACACCGGCGCACAACCGCAAGCCAGGACGAAGCAGCACGCCTATTGCAGCTGCCTCGCTTGCATCTCTTCGGCAATGCACCAGCCGAAGATTGTCTTCTTGGGGCCCCGGCCGGCAGTAGAAAAATGCTTTGTTATACGGCGTGCCAAACGCGCTGTCTTCATTGTATAATGCGCCTTGGCACACACGCGGCCATGTCGAACGCCGTCTCGCACGTCGAAGCCGAAGTAGCTGGATGCAAATTCGCGAATCGCAAATGCCTCGTTCCTCGCCATCGTACACTCGTACTTAGCGCATTTAGCATTTTCTGATCCTAGGATAGTGCGGCCATCCGCGCCGCCGTGAGTCCCCCGGCAGCCGAACCACCAGCAGCCGCTGCTTTCCATCGCGAATGCCAATGCCATTGTCGCTGCTGAAATGTGCGCGAGCTCAAACCGGGAAGCGCGCGATGCTCGAACGACCAGCGAGCACCATCGTACCACGGCTGAAGGAGCAAGTCCACATGCGCGCGCGCTCATGTTTATGCTCATGCTCTTCGTCCTCAAGAGAGCATGGACGAAGAGCATGCGAAGAGCATGTCGTTGCTTTTGCTGCCTGCCTTCCATGGCACTGCATGTTTTACTATGTTGTACGTTCATCCATCCACCGAGTGTCCTTCAAAACCAAAATCTCACTACTGGTCCTCCAAATCCACATTGACTTGATACATAACCCACAAATATCGAAATTTGTTTACCAAATCATATTTGATGTTTTCTATGGATTCCTTCATCTTCAGCTCCCAATGTCTTCAGCTGTGGAGGCTCTTGGGGGTACTCCTCGTAGGATGGGAATTTGAATACGTAAAAAAACAGCTACCAGTGCTCCTCCAGCTCCAGCCATAATCTATCTATCGGCGAGAGAACGTTGCTTACTTATTTAGTGCTTGAAGAGACAAGAGGATTTGCGCTCGTTGTGTCCCACCGTTGGGCTCTTCAGTGGTCGTGTGTGCGCATTGTAGGTGGGTATGTGTCAACGAAATAGATGCGCGTTTGCTCATTATTGTCCGCCGTTTGCTAATGAGCTTCATTGCATCGTGCCTCCATGCGAGGTGCGCCCACGCAGAGCGCGAGAAAGCGCCGGAATAACAACGAGATGCTGATAAGAACGGCGCATTGCAGCCCGCAATTTCTATAAACAATGTGTTCGCCATAGTGTTTTACCGAAATTACATCATATTGCATACATTACGTGCCTTGTTAGAACCTCACCAGAATTACAAATATGCGCCTAGGAAGTATTGGAAGTGATTCTCACAGGCTTGCGTTTCAACATTCTTAACCTATTTTATGCACATCGAAAGCTGCTAAGTTGTTCAAATTGTTCACAACGCCCCCATTGATGTGTGATACTCCCATATGTGTCTTTACTTACATGTTATTACCCTAATTTTATACATATTCTGTTACTATTTTGTTACCAACTTAGAAACTCTAAATTCCCCAAAATGTATGAAAACGAAAAATATATGAAAAGGAGCTTTCCAAATATGTGACCGGTCAGGATCTTTAAACTTTTTCTTTGAAACTATATTTTTGATTTACATTTAAGAAATCCAGCATTATTACTATATTTGGATGTTATGGCATGCGTCACACTGATTTAACACATTACAACGTGTTTGAGATCGTAATTTTATACAAATCATATCAACGATTTGAGTAATTTTAGTAATCTTTAGAAATAGATCTAAAATTGCAAACTGTCAATTGTCCCCAATGCATAGGCAACAGTAGATAGGATTTGCCGGTTCTGGATCAAGCTGCACCCCATAAGAGTACATAGACTGCTCTCTTAACTCCACTGTGCACTTATGGGGTGGCGTTTGATTCAGAAACGGCAAATCCTATCTACTTCAAACCTTAACTAAATAAGGACAGTTAGTCACCAGATTTTTTTCAAAAATTGGTAGTCATACGAATCAAAATGGCGACTGCATGTCATATATTGTGGTTACACAGTAGTCCATTCCATATTCTATATTTATGAACTAATCCAGGACCTTTGTTCCTTTTAGTTGAAAATAATATGTAATAGGAAGAATTTTCCTTCCAATAGGTGACTTTAATTATATAGGAGTAAAAGTCCTACTGATGTAAAAGTCCCACGGGGTTCCACTTGATCGCATTCATTCTGTTTTGACAGTTTCGTGATTAGTTGACTCATTGTCAGTTATATAAGGATCACATCAAAGATGATTACAAATGAACTTAAAATGTAAACTTCCTCTACTGGTTTCTCTTAATTCAGGATATTTGATTACTGCGCATGCGTCACATTGGCATTACCCATGATGCATAAGTTTATGCTACCTCCATGTTTCTGTGCTGTTTTGTCCAGCTGATCTAAAAATGATTACTCGTTGCAATCGGGTTTAAATATCTGCCACCGCAACACGCATCAAACGACTAGCATCAAGTTATCTGCACACATCCAGCGTTCTAATATATTAAACCTACCGGTTGATAATAAATAATAAGTGAATACGTCGGCGGCACGATGGCGCTGCCGTTTAAATTAACACCAGCATGCTAATGAGCAAATGTAATAACGAGTGCATCAAACTGCCATTAAAATAGTTAACACCTCAATAAAGGAATCGCACGTACCGAGTGTTCACACTACGCGTTCCTATTCCTCTCCTCGAAAGTTTTTCTCATGAGAAATATCAAATAACATGCGCTGCATTTGTGGTTGCCTATGTAATATCGGAGGCAAACAAACCAACAAACAAACAAACACGAAACCAACAACTGTACGTACGTTGAGTCGGCTACCCTAAGCACACTTAACAAAAACCTGTATTTATTTTCCAGCGAAAGAGCTCAAATGTGCACCTTATGCACTTTACGACTTAATGCATTTGTTTGGCCTTAGAAATTAATTCCGGGCATTTTTCGTGCGCACATGTCCATCCACGCCATGGGAAAGCTGCGCTGCGCCCCCTAGCGGATGCTCAAGGCCGCCCAAAGCACATTACACGATTATTTATTTAAAAGTAATTAATTTCGAACTCTTTCTTGTTGTTCCAGGTGAGTTGCACGAGCCCGATGATTCCGGCCCTGTTAATGATGAGATACTCAAAGGTAATAATTATCTCGGCATATGCAATGCTCGTCCTCCGCCCCACGCCCTTCGTCGGCGAGTGATTTGATTCCCTATCAACGAAGAGGTTCGCTCTCTTCGTGTATGCAAGAAGACACCGAACCGAAGGGGAATAAAAGCACAAGTGCGCTTAATATAAATACTATATAGGTGGCAGCACATGCGCGCGCGTATTTGCTTTTCGTGCTCTTTGTTTTTGTTGCGCGCTGTGCTCCGTGCGCTTGTTTCGTTCGTTTCGGGTTGTTGCTTGGGTCTCTTGGTTGGCAACGAAGCAACGAAAGGCCGAAGGAACGAACGAGCGATGCCTATCGTCGCGTCGCTTAATTATTGACTACGCGAGAGAGATGCTTAATTGTAGAATGCAGACAATACGTATATGTAATTAGTGATTTTGCCATAGTCTTCTTAGGCGACTATTAATTATTTGTGTGTGTGCATCGTTTTTTTATGAAATTTTAATGAAAAATCCATCCTGACGACTGGTTTAATGCGCTCGTGTACTTGCAGCAAATAACTGCACTCAAGCAAGCGAGGGCATTTTTCATGTTTCTGATGCGCAGTGGCCTCATGATACGTTCCCATCAAGACTCTTTAGTCTTCAAATTACTCATATTATTGTCAGGTTTTGCACGTTTTGTTGGCGAAAAGTATTTGCTAGCTT
>JARJDZ010002466.1:0-34810 GCA_030264555.1 Aleochara sp. GC000083 | reverse complement strand
AGTTTAATGAATCCATTAGGGGGTATCATCCATTGCCGAGTTGTTTCTGGAATCGATTGTTAATTGCAATCGTAAATCAGACGCACACTAAAACAACCAGCCATTTATTCATATCCTCCTGCTGCTTTCCAGTCTTCCAGCTAATTCCAGAATTCCTAGCAATCTCATTTGGTGCAAAAAACTTGATTTATTTCATCCAATAAAAGTAAATCATTGATGGCGCTTGTTCTAATCTCAGATTTAAGATTGAAACTGAATATAATTAAATGGTTCTATATTTTGGGCCATTGAAAATTGCATTGAACTTCAACTAAATATAACGATTTTAATAAAATGGTAACTGACATGATGTCATGTCAAGTAAAAAGGTAATTTAATTACCTTTAATTTGATACTATATAAAAGGGGTTTTGATTTTTGGAAGTATTGCAAATTCAATTTAAATTTTTTTTGATCAAGTATTTTCTCGCCTCTTTGAAATGCTATAAAATTGTTAATTTTTGGCCAATTTGATCATGGAAAAAACTATATTCATTTTAAAATATGCTATATTAATGATGTATTCTAAATGTACGCAGATATTCAAATTGAATAGAAGTAACTTCTTGATGGTTTTCTTTATAATATCAGATTTAATTTTGATTCAAGTTTATGACAGCTATAATGGCACAAAGCTGGGTATTTAGTCGATTGCAAAGTGTACAGATTACAAATGCCTATCCGAAATTCCATTGTCAGTTAACGTCGCCTTCTACGGATTTCTATGGACGCGAAGATCGATAGGCCTTTCTTAGTTGATTAGCTTTGAGACAGCGATCAATATGGCAACTGTCTGGTTCAGGCCAAAAAATTTCAAATGAATGCCATCACATTAATTGATCTCCTTTGTTCAAAATTTCCTCTTGAGCATCGTTTTTCTGCACGAGGGAATGTTATTCCATTAGGTTTTCCTAGTTGATTTTCACTTTTTCCTTTGGATCTTTGGAAAGGTCTGGTGAATTTCATAAATATATAGTGCAGCAATATTTACGCCCGCATGTGTTAGGCGCTATCATATTGGAAAACCGCAAATATGACAAACGGAAACTGAAAGTTCCGGTTAAAAGCGTTCGCACGAATAATCTCGATAGATGCGCGTTATTTGAATTTCTTTGAAGCTTCGGCCCTTGATGCAGCAACATTGTTTTTGTAGGAATTCAGACACATAGTGGAATAAGGTTTTTTGCTATCTACTTATTCTAGTTGCACTGAAGTGTGGTTAATTTTGGCAAACCTTTTCGAGGACTTTGTGCGAATTTCCAGCGTGTGTAGCGGCTGGAACGCGTTTGCATGTGTGTATATGAAATTATACACACTTCAGTTCGTAATATTTAAAGTGTGAAATGTATGCAGAAAGGCAGGCTTTGGATATAATGGAATGTAGAGCTCTGGGTACCATTATATTACAACGGTATCATTGCTAACTTGCAGACGACGCTTGCGGTATTAACATAAATAAGTAATTTTACGTAACATTAATCTATTTATGTGTTTGCAAGCTCAACATGGCAGAAATAAGTTTAATAATTGCGTCGCGCCTTGTTTGTTTACTATTATTACATTTGTACTTTTTGTTTGGATTCAATTACAAACGAAATACTTTTCCAGAAAATGTTTTCACTAATAAGATAACAGATAAAACAATATCATATATCATTTTTTATTTAGTATAGTAAATAATAATGCTACAATATCTCATTTCGTTTTAATAATTTAATTTATAATTTGTATGAATCCCATTTTTCTGAATTTCAAAAAATTTAAAATACACATAATTATATTTCAAATCGTGAAAGAATCAAGTCTATTCCTTTATTAGTTACAAAATTGCAGATATTTTACTGCGATCATGCATATGAAAGTTTGTTAAAATTATATTAATTTAATAATCAAATTTAGGGCGTTTCTGAAAAATCAAATTCCAAAATTTTAAATCATATCCTACTTTTTTGATCATCAAAATCGCTCGAGTAGTTACTGAACTGCATTGGGAATTTACATTAAATATTACTAACCAAGTTAATAATTTGCTTGAAATTGTTAATTCACATTCCACTTTAATGAATTTTGTGCGCATAAATGGCTGCATACAGTAAATTCATAAAGGTATTTTTCTCGTTTACTAACTCACTATAGGCAACTTATTAAGTTCATGAATATCAAGTTTCGATTCGCGTACTAGTTACTGCGATTTAGTCACGATCAGCAGGTAGTGCGAGTTGTATTATTCTAGGCAGTATATTTGTTTATTTTAGACACAATTGATTCATAGAGCTCTGTTATCAGTTATTAGGTAAGCCAATATTATTTTTCAATATGATCTTTTACGTTTTTTTGGGCATTGAATTTTATTAAGCGTACGGAATGTTTGTTTTTTTTTGTATCGATTGAGTCAGAAGTGAGGTTATAAGGCAATCACGCAACACACCCACGCACCAATAAATCAATGCGTACCTGTAAGGTGATAAATTGAAATAAACATGTTGCGTAGAATGATTTATTAGGTAATCAACATGATACATCATTCATAATTTATATATTTTATTATTAATATGGTTATCCTAAATTAAACATTAATTTCCATTTTTAGGATAGAAGTTTTGGAAAGTATGACATTTTTGAAAAAAGCAAGTAATTGTAATTAAGAAACGTTTTACGATATGTATAAAGGGAAAATGTTACTCTCTGGCTATTTTGCAGATTTTTGCAAATTTAGTGATAGTGTGCTTGGTACCATCTGCCCAGGACTATGAATCCTGACGTTTGCTTGCAGTTTTGTCACCGAATCTAGCACGTGCATCATTAATTATTGTCAGGGTGTAATGTCGAGGCGTGTGCCTCTAAAAAAAAACGAATGTGTGCGTCCTTTTATTAATGCCCCTTTTTATTTTTGATACGCAAGCATATGAGCACACATGAGTGTGGCCCGAGTGCGATTTCTCATCGTGCAATTCAACCTTAACGCCCCTGGCCTGAATTTTAATGATAATTTATCTACCTCTGAAAGAATGGACGAAAAACAAGGACGTGTTGGGGGATGGCTCATGCATCTCGCGTAAAACAAGTTGCGTTATAAATTATGAATTTGCATTTTTCACGTTGTGGATACTGAGTTTATGGAGGAGCGATTATGCATCTTGTACGCGGTACTATGACACAGATATATTCGCATTTAATTGCTTTATTATTGATTTTATTATTAGTTGATATGTCCTTCATATTTATAGGCTTCTCCAATCTACATGTAATCAATTAGGAGCTGCGACATGAAAGAGTATTAATTCAATTCGTATTGTTCCTTCTGGAATAGTCTGGACAATTGATAGCGTAATTGGACGACGGAACCTCTTACATGATTTAAGGACAATGTGTATTGCTGATGTTGATTCTAGTATATCAACAGTCTCCTGTACAAATTAATTCAGGAGAGTACATATTGAATTATTGTTTTCCACGAATTTCGGTTTGGAAAGTACCTATCAAGTATTTATTTAGTACAAGAGCAACAAATATATGGCTCATTGTATAATTACTCTGAATGGACCAATAAAAATTAATTGCAAGATAGGTAGACATTATTTAAAATAGATATTCGAAAGATAATTAAATTCTTTTAAATTGACACCAAATGTTATTTATTTTCATATTTGAAATTACTTCTTTTGTTATTTTGAATGTTTCAATTTGTATGTTATTTTTTAGCCAATTCGATTGGGGAAAATTCGATTCTCTATTGCATCAAAAAAGATTTATACTTCTTTGCAGATGTATTGATAAATAAAATTTCTATGAAACGTAGCAAAAATATTTTAAATCTGCAAGTGTATTTTCCGTTCCAAAATGGAATTTATCCCCATTATTGCATTTATTGAACATACTTGAAATTGTTGCGAATTTATCCGTTTTGTTGGGTACTGTTTCCGGTATCGATATAAACTGGCCAGGGAACAAAATACCAATGCAAAAGTACAGCAATGAAATAACATGGGCGTGAATAACTTTTAAACGCTTACATACTTATGCACGTCGCATTTGTTTATCGCATATTTGAAATTCGTTTGAAATAATTTGCGTTGGACGATGGCAGCGGCAAAGCTGCATGCTTGCAATCCGAAATTGCAAAGGAGCTCCAACAAAGCATCTCAAATAAACCGAGCATATTCGCATCATGAAACGTATTGAGGGGAATTCTTTCTTTGCGCGCACAATAAAAGGTATTCGCGAACGCTTGTTTCCTTCCTCGAAAAGGAAAATATTCGGGATTTAAAACCCGAAGGAGAATCATTGCGCTGCACGCCCTGATCCTAATTTAAACTGGCATGGCACGAGTTAATATTTTATTTGTTGATCAAATATAATTGCGATTTTTGAAGGAGCGCATCGCCGAAGCAAAACATAAAAACGCGAGCGGAAATAATAACAATGGGCATGTTTGAGATGAAAGGAATTTTTTGCAGCTTATGTACGTGCCACGGTTACAAACAGATGGAAATTACGTTCGGATGGAATTTAATTTCCAGATTTTACGATGATGTTGCGTATTGATGTTGATAAACAATGCTCGTTTTTATTTGTCTTTGGCTTAACAAAGGGAAAAGTTGTCTTGCAAGTACATATAGCTTTTTGTATTACTCATTTGAAGTCATTATAATTGTTTTTTGTTGTAATTGAAATTTGGCTTCTTAATTTATATATTTCTCAGAAATTCGTCCAGAAAAATAACAAAATCAATCGAAAATAGGAAAACCCCAAAACTTCTTTATTTACGAATCTTTGTGTACACTTCAGTCAGAGATGGACATTTCTCATTAGATTCTGATCTCTTCCATGCAATTTGATGTTATTACTGGAGGCCATTCACGTTACCAAAAATATCTTCCCTTTGTTCCTTCTTTTTTCTTATCTTTAATTATTTCCCTTACGTAATCCACAAACGTAAATAGCTTCTTAATCTCAATCTTAACAAGGTTAATACTACTTTTAATCCTGGAAATGTGCAGGTCTTAAGCTCAAGCCGCATTGTTGGTCTACATTTCGGACGAAGAGGTGGAATAATCAAGCCGCTAATAACCAGCAAAAAATAAATGAGTCTTTGCACACGACGCGTTACAAAACATCCCAGGGTTGTGAATTATAAATAATTAAGAGCTGCAATTTTTTTTGCGAGAAACGTATACTTTTTCCGGGATGAAAAACGTGCCATTTTTAATATCCGAACTTTAATGAAAAAAAGTATCCTACCTGAAACCCATCAAATGGGTATTATCCAGACGGTTGTCCCTGAACGCATGCATCATGCGTTTGGCTGACTTGGGGGTGGGTTGCTTTCATGTAGACGACCGTGGAGATGGTGGAAGCGGCGTTGGAGGCGGCATGTGAGACTCTAATGCGCATCGTCGAAGTTTGCTGGGTGCCATGAAATATTGAACGGGAGCGGTGGAATGCTAGGTGCACGTACCTAGTTCATAACGTTGAGACGCGTCCGAATTTATCCAGTTTTCGATCCTCGACATCGACGAAATACCGCACTGCTCATTCCTCTGCCGCCTTCGTATCCTTCCTTCCAGCGAAGAAGCTTCGCGTTCCAATCGACATTCTAAACGGGAGGGATGTGTATGCGTCGATTGCATATTCATTAGCATTATGTTCCCACCGAGTTCTTACCTATAATTGATCATCTGACTTTCCCTCCGCTTATAACAATCGATTGCTTGACTAGATTGCTTGCTTATGTGCTCTTCCTGTTGTGCTCCCTCTTCTTGTGCCATGGATTCAATGTGTAATTAATGGATTTGTTCCTTTGTTTCCAGGACTCGCACGGGATCCACGTTCCAGTCGCATTTGACGGGCACACATCCTTTTTGGCGAATTATTTATAAGTAAGTTTTTCCGAGTGATTTTGACAATGATATTAGTCAATTTCAATAACATATGAAACATTATCTTAGTGCAAAACTTAATATTTTTTAATGTTACTGCTCCATTTTTGAATATTTTTGTGTGCAAACATCAATTTTGAAAGTTCAATTAATAAAAGCATCTGGCTCTTCTCATTAGCAAACTTTGAAAGAGTAAGCCTTAAAGAAGTACTTCTTCTAAAACTTTTTACATTATACTAAAAAAGTGGATTAGCCTTCTTAGAAATTCTTGAAAATACTGCCTGAAAAAAGGGTTGATTTTGTTTTTTTTTTTCGCTCTTTTGGTACCAACGTCCAAATTGTGGTTATTGATGCGTTGAGTTTTTAATTTGCAGTAAAGCAACGGGAAAATAATGCTGCGGAAATGTTTACCATTCTTCGTATTTATGTGTGCGGCACATTCAGCGCATAATGCGATATGAAGCTGCGAAACTCATTTTGGAAATTCCGTAAAAGCCCATTAACAGTAATTAGTGATATGGCTGTGTATGGACGTCATGCACGTTCTGCCGCCTCCAGCAGAGCTGCAAGATTACACAACTCGCTTCTTTAGTGTTAGTTGTCAGCATAGAGCCATTGAGGTTGACGCTCAGCAGCCTACAATTTCGGTCGTCTACATCAAATAGTCGGTGCTCGCATTTAAAACGTTTCGTCCTGTTACGTGCCAGTTTACTTTCAAGGTAGCGGGCTTGAAGTGTTTATCATTTTCTAGCTTGAGGTTATTATCTAATAAGTGCGCTCTTCATGTATAATACATGTAGAATGACGTATTATACTTCTGACAAGCAAGTCAAGTGCTGCTCGTATGTTGGCAAGCCGTCATCAACAGAGTTCCTGGTAATTTCTTGGGTTAGAGCAGTGCATTTCAAAATTTCGTCTGGCAAACTCGAAGATTTTTCTGGAAGGTTTGTCCCATGGAAGAACACTAGTGATTCTATTATCTGAAATGAAAATTCTTTGGTTTTAATGATGGACATCAAAATATGTCAAAAGTGCAACCTTGATGATGGATATCAAATTTGCAACTTGTAAACAATAACTATCCTTGCAGTAAACCTTTCGCTCATTGTTAAGGGGTGTCCTCTTCTTCGCACTCGGTATGTGTGTTTAGGGAAATAAGAGTGCAAATAATACTGGTTGCCAGGGATATAGGTTGCCGAGGGAAAATACGGGTTGGGTTCCAGAGTTGTCGCGAAAAGGGGAGGTCCTTTGTTCCCTTTAAACGCCGTCGGAGAGGAGCGACTGAAATTGTTAATCCGAATAGTTTACGCATTGGCATTGTTGCCGAGCTCGTGGAACTTAAAACTACTCCAGGCTTCCTCCCGAGTTGGACCAGCTTCCATCCCAGCTCGCAGTGATGGAGTTGCCACATCCCTTCAAACAAATCCACGCCGTTGTCGTTGTCGTAGTTGCGAAAACCACTTATGAACGTTCATTAAAGGAGTGTCTTTATGTATGCATGCTCGTTGGTTCAGGGATCGTACCTGGGAAACTTTAAAAAGCGCATGGTGGTATTTCAACACGCTCCAGGAGTTCTTGTTGCAATCCGATGTTGGCCATGTCAAAAGATGGGATTTTATTTCACGTTGGTGGAATATTCAGGCCAAGTCTTTCAACAATTTATATTACTGCAAATTTTTACCAGACTCAAAGATTTTTATTATTTTTTTTTTCAGGAATATGAGAATCATTTTGTTCATTTATTTTTATGTATTGTAATTTACATCCTGTGAGATTTCTGGATTATATTCAGGAAAAATTTATGAATAAATTTTATTTTTTTCCCATCTTTTTTGGACATTATTAAACAGTGAAATGAAATTATTTTTATTAGCCCATCAATGAATTGATATAGAAAATAATGAAATTATTACCTATTATCTGATTACTGGGTTTTCCAAACAAATTTCCCGTTGTGCATTGAAGCGCAAATCAAACTTTAAAAACTTTGTTTGCGCGCGAAAAAAATGTTTGCTGAGCGAAACGTTAATTAATCTCTAAACTGTACCGGAAATTAACTGAAATTGTGTGCGTTAATAAATCGCGCAAAACTTTTCTCGCAAGCCTTGCCGATTTTTGAAATTAAATTGTTTTTTACATTGCCCCTTCCATCCCAGTGTAAATTGTAGAAAACGTTATCAAACAAAAAGTCGGCTTCCAAACTTTGGGATTAATTAGATTTCCGAGAAAATTATGTAGGGCTTCCTGTGTACGAAGGACCTTAATGTCCTTAGGTTAATATATTGCGAGCTGTTTTGCCATCGGCGAGGAGATCTTAGCCAGTTCTTGTTGTCATGAGGGAAAATAACATCCCTTGTGTTTGCGGGCTTTGCACGATTTTGCCTCGCGTTACATTTGCCTCCAATTAGTCGTATTAAGCGCATTATTGTGTCAAATTAATCCTATTCATCCGACCACATTAGATTTCGCACTTAAATATTGGAATTTGATTCGCATCCGCATAATTTTCATTCAATCCAATTAGTCGCCTTGTATTTAGTGACTACTAACACATTTTCGGTTAAAATAATTAAATACTTAATAAATCATAAAATCAAATGAGTGTATTGTTCTGCATTCGATCGCTTAATTACTATTTAAATGGACGAATCAAGGATGCTTGTTAAAATCATGGTCATTTAAATGACAAGCCGAATTATTAATTTAGGGATTATATGGCAATGGGTGCGATGTTGATTCGGAATAATTGAATTATTAAAATCGCGAATTGCGAGGCTAAAAATACCGTTATATTTAGTGGTATCGAAAAGGGGGTCGTCCTGCAGGAAATTAAGCAGAATTTAATTGAGGATGCTGTATGGATTTGGGACTGATCTAATTATAAATCCGTCATATGCTGTTGTCAATATTTGTGGCCGAATAAAACAATTAAATTGAATTAAACTCTGGCCTAGTGCCTCTATTTCATAGTTTGCATAAAGGTATAAATCTATATTTAAATTAATATTTGTGGATTCACCAAATAAAACAAAAGCTGAAAAACGGATTTGGTTACTTCATTTGCTTTTTAGTCACTAATATCATTCAAATAACAAAATATAATTCTGTATCTGAAAATTGAAAGCAAAATAGCAAACCAACTTGAAATTTGAAACCTAAAAGTGAAGAAATTAATTAAAACCAAAACTTTCTTAAGGTACAATTTCCGTGCAATAATCAAGAGGCACGAAAGCAAATTTCTACTCTTAATTTGAAATCAATCAAACAATGAAACCACACTGAACACCTACAACGTAGCAACACAAACGTATCAATCAAACAGGCAATTAACGTGGACGTTAATTAAATGGGGCTACAACTCATCCGTGCGCTCACCAAAAACCATCGCTTCCGAAGAAACATCCACATCTCACACTCAGGGCAAATGAACCAGGGAGTCGTCTCGTGCCTGGAAGCCACGAAAGCCTGATTCCCTAGCAAATGCCACCAACCAACCATCAACTACATCCATCTAAGTAGGACGATGGCGGTGTTCTTCGGTCCGTTCGCCGCCAGCTGCCGGAGGCGACCTTCGGTGTCGGTGATAATTTTCGTTGGGTTGATGGTGCCACTGCACCATCCGATACTAATGCACCCACTCGGGGCCGGGTGTCGGGGGCGTCATCGTCGACGTGTAAATGCCGATGATTTGTCGAGCCACACGAGGATCGCCCAGCATGGACCGCAAGGAGCTTGAGGAGATTACATGCCCTTTAAGTTGTATGTACTTGGTAATTAAAGTTGCCGATGGATATTAAGTCGGTGTGCAAGCCGGAAGCAACGCCTTTGCCACCATCATCGTCTTACGTCAGTCTACATAAATGGTTGCATTGCAATTCGAATCTGGGACATCTTTGTCGGAGTCGATGTGAGAGAGTATCACATTTGTAATCACATTTGGTTGGTTCAATTGGGTCAACGTTGTCATTAGCTTCGATATTGATATTGAGAAATTACTTAATTTCCAATTACATGATACAGGTTTACTTCGAGTACCTGAAGATTCTGTTTCAGTATTGTCCTTTTTGAAGACTAGAGGAGTTAAGAAAACTTTATCGTCCTTCATTTTCTCAACTCTTGAGAAATCTGAGTTAATTTACATTTTAGGTTCTCAAATTTTTGTGGGTCAACTTACATGAAGTATAAGAGTGTTTAGATCAATATCTTGATCCTATACAAACGGTAATTCAAATCTGGGTTTAACCATTCTTGTTTGTGGTATTGCAAGGAATTTTGCTCCTTGATCACGAATGTCCCTTGACCCGGAAGATCTGTTTAACCCATATTTTAGATCATGAAATAGACACAAGAAAACCATAAGAAAACTGAATTCCAAATAGTTGAGTTGAATGAATCTAGTTTGATGATGAAGTACTGAAAGGATTTTTGCTCCTTGATCGCGAATGGTCCTCAAACCTGAGGATATCGAAAAGTTTGCTGTTATTGATTGTTTGTCAAAAGAGTTTAGCGAAACAATTTCTGGATATTCTGTTTGAAAGTTTACGAATCAGTCAAAACAATAATAGGTACATAAATAAATATAATGTTTGCATCAATTTGAATTGAGTTTTGTTAATTCCACAATTCATCAATATTTATGCCTGTCATCATTTATTAATTAATAATATAATATGCAAACGATACAGGGAGATATGGAATTATAAATTTAACTTTTAACGTTTTGTCATCAAACATTTCAGGCATTGATTTCTGGATACAAAATAAAGCTCCCTTAAGCTCTTAGTAGAAAATTGAATTAATCATTCGCTTCTTTATTTGATTGCCTCAGTTGGAGACTTCTAAAAATACAACTGTTTACATTTCATTACAAGTTAATTGGACAATTTGTTGAAACATGTATCATTTATTTCTTCAACGGTCATGCTTCATGGAGAATAACAGCCACCACAAAATAAAATTTTTATATTGCTCGTAAAAGTCAAATTGTTAAAATTATATTAAATTGTTATACCTAATTAATGTATCTTTCTTGCAGATTGACGCTCATTCGGCGATACATTTTTAATTGACCCGGTAAGTTTACAATTCCCACAGTATCCTTTACATTTCGGCCCGAACGCAAACATCCCGAATGGCATGGAAACAACAACATATTTAGAAATTCATTTCGAATGGCCGGAATAGGAATGAGCACCCGCGGGCGAAATTCGGGCCGCATTTGTAAATATTGTACCATTTTGATAATATGGAAATGGCAGGCCGGCAGAAGGGAAAAAAATTAATGCGGATGATAAGGACAAAAAGTTTTCGGAGTGCTTCCCCGCCGAATTAGCATTTTTATGGAGGCGTTTTGCAGCATGTTTCGCCGCCGCAGGCGTAATATGAGCATGTAATTTGTCTCGCTGGCGCGTTTCACTCTTCAGACGGACGCCTCTTTTAAATATCCTCGGCGCCATCGTCAACATTATGTAGCTCTTGTAATATTTGCGTGCGCGCTGCCGTGCGTTGCGCCCAAATGGAAAATAAACCGAACGAAAGCGTCTGCAAATAAGCGGCCGCAACGGACAAATACACAGCACAATAAATAAATGCAAAGAAACGTGCAATCCGCGCTGTTCGGATGAATTTCGTGCGATTTGCCGCGAAACGGAATAACAGATAGGCAGGTATTTGCTTTGTAATTTGTTTTGTTGCACAATTCGTGCTGGAGAGCTCGGATTTCCACCAAATCTTCGTCCTGCTGTGATTGTTGCTCCAGAGTGCAAAATGAAATATTAATTTCCAACGATATCAGCTGTAATTTATTGTGGATGTGACTTTTCTCAAACATCTCCTAACAGCAGTTATATTTCACGTGATTTATCTTGGAGGGTGTGTTTTTCTATTCTTTGCGGGGTTGGAATGACAATAAGAACTAGTCATATTTTTTGCACTGGTGACAGCAGTAATGGAAGTGGCCGCACTGAAAAGTAATCCAATGTCCTGCGAAGGGAATTTACGGAAAATATTGCAGATTCTACGCGTTTCAATGCTATTGTGAAAAGTGGTGCTTGTAATTTCGCGGTCGAATTCACACAGTTTTCTTAACACCTCGCTGGTTACGGATGGCTGCTTTCTGCACTGACTTTTCGCACAATGGATTGTGTTGCTTGCACTGATTATTTAAGTGGTACCTGATTGATTATGGAAAATCGCTTTCCACAATTTATTTTCCCAAGTATAAAGGTCACATTTTCAAATTTTCAGTTGGTAACTTATATTTAGTCTGAAAATGAATTTCAGTGATTTGTGAAATGAATTTACAATTTCCACAATGAAACTATCAAATTTCAGAAAGCAAATCAACAAAATAAAGTCTTGAAGGAAGTTTTTTTCAAGGAACTAATATATCTACTATTCTCTGATTTGACTCATCATCAGGAAGTTTATTCAACGACGCAGCGCATTCATCAAATTACAGAAAACATTCATTCAGTTCGGTTGAGCCATTGGAATAAAAATGAGAGCCGGAAACGTTCCGTACGCTGAAGCACGACGTTGAATGCAAAAGGACCAACTGACATTTAAATTCAATAGCATTCATTCGGAATGACAAGGATGTGTCAAGCAGGATAAGATTGATTTTGCGAAAAATGTATGTATGTTGAACGCGGCCGAACGGCATGGAAGATCGCTTGATTTTCGAGTCCTTCCTTCTGCATCGCGATAGAGCGCGCTCGTGTCTGGTTATATTAAGTCCTTCAGGTTGAGGAGGAACGGCGGATATCTTCCTTGCGTCGAAGCCTGTATTTACATTTTCCAGTAATATCATTGCCCAAAGTTTAATGAAAGCCTTGCGGAATTTCATTTTGCTGCACCACTGCTTTACACTTCTCCAATACGTAGTGGCTTCTGAAAGACATTCAGATAAGGAAGAAGGTCACAGCTTCATTTCGAATACCATATAGATGTGCCTCATCTATAATAACTACTTGCGGAGTGACTTCATTGTCTTTTTGAACGGAAATGTAGGTACGAATATTGCAGATGTCAGGAATTGTATTTGATGAAGAAATTTCGCAAGGAATCAAGGAAAATGTTATCTGTTTGTGGAAGGTTTGAAATTGTTGCATTTTTGTGGTAGTTTTATTAAATTTGTTTTAACAATGGAATTTTTAATTTGTTGAAGTGAAAATATGCGGAATAAATGCTTCATTCAAATATTTTTTTTGTTTATTTTATTCCCCATTGCAATTGAAATTAAAAAGGATAAAGAATAGAGGTTTCAGTTATATTTATCCTTCTGAAATTTTATTGCAATATCACTGACAATATGTTTTCCAAATGGAATATGTACTTTATTCTTGGATATCTTTAATATTTCATTAGAAAATACGTACATTTACATTTTCAAAATAATAATTTTCCTGGTATAATAACGTCAAACTACAAAACTGCAACCTATCCAGAATATTATTGTAAGCTTCCTATCGTTCCCTACTCTGGACGTCCTTGCTAGCGACATGCGTACAGCCATTTAAAGCCGATTGATAAAATTGAAACAGGGTGTTTCCTTACAGGATCCCTATCCCTAAGGTTGCTCCTTGCTGCATATTATCGCCAAGGAACATTGTATATTACGACGTTCTGTGGTTACATGCTTGAGCCTAATACGCTTATTGTAGGCCGCCTCCCGATGCTAACTTTCTATTTTGACAGCGCGGATTGCGTAAGAAGGGGAAAGACGCCGAAAGCCGGCTAACTATATCCCTAGGGAAATTGAGGACAATGTTATAGCTTACGCTGGCGGGCTCGATAACCGACCGGAAATATCGTCGTCTGCAGCATACACAAACGTATCGACGATGCCGTTAACAATGTGCACGGGAATTCTGTAAGGTCATGCCATTTTCATGGAATTTTCAATTGCTTAGTTTTTAGCAAATCGATAAGGAGTTTCCTTCAATTACTTGCTTCAATTTTGTTCGACGTTCCAGAAGATAAATTTTTAGTTTTATGGACTTGAGGACTATGTTGAAATTCTAATTCGGTGCAGTCGAAAGAGGTAATTAAAATTAATCACTGCCATCGATTAGCCATCAATGCTCATCGGGTGAAGTGCATTGATTATTAAAGTGATCGCTCGCAAATAAAGCGCAAGGATAAATTAGTCATTATTAGCCAACGTATCTGTCATTCGTAGCCTGGATGTAATAATGTATTTACATCCATTGATTCGTCGATAAGGCTGTCGCTTTCGAGTTTCTATTGATTATTCAGAACCTGAAGACCTTGAGTGGTTACTGGGCTGTTTGTCTGAAATATTACGTAAATTTTGAACGTAATATGAAAGGCTAATATCCTTTAGCATTGCTACTCGAGGAATATCTTTATGAGAACATCCAACTATAAAAATATTAACTATACTTTTATGGTGTTATTTCATGCATAACGAAACTTTCAAGCCTTTTTTATGAATTAGAACTTTAATTAATAAATTTTACTATGAGGTTATAGCAAATTCAAATATCGACTTTTAAAATTTCAAAATTGGCTTAAAATATAAAAGTGAAAAATTTACAAATTTTTTGAAATTAGAAAAATTTTACAGTCTATTTTTCAGAAATAATGTTGTATCTTTTTGTATCTTATTTATAAATTGTTATTAAATAATGTTCTCCAAATGGGTACGATTGTATCATCATAATAAATTACTCCTTTCAAACCTTTTCATTCTTACATATTCTTACATTTTTTACCATCTAACATGTATAAGATGTGAAATATGAAATGGAAATTTTCAACGCGCATTCAACAAAATTCGTTGTGTACGTTTTGCTCGGCAAACCTTTTTTCATGCTTTCGTCACATTTTCTTTTCAATGCATCAATGTGTCAGAAATTTCATCTGCATGAAGATGAAATATACGAACATGAAGTCGTCCTAAACGTCATTCATTTTGAAATGTATTTCTCCCAATTTAATTCGTTTGATGTACGAGGAAACACTTATGCTGATAGAAAATGTAATTTTCTAAAAGCAGTCAACATTTTATTGAAAATACCAGCGAATTTAAAATTAAAATAATATGGTAAAGTAGGAAATTATGGTTGTTTTTATGCACCTGGAAATTTTTATGTCCTTGCTTGTTTGTGTTTTTGTCATATTAGTTTCAATAACAACGTTGTAAATATTTTTCTTTATTACTTCCACAATAAAAGTTGAGCAATAACTAATAAGAAGAAAAAGTTGACAATACAAAAATATGGTACTAACCCAACAAACTCGAAACTAATAATATTCGGAGTTGATAACAAACAAGAGCACTTTAACAAGGATTGGAAACAAGGAACAGGTGTATGGAATCGAGGAAGATAAAGTTTCTGAATTAAATTATGTTCTTGGAGGAATTTTCAATTTGGAATTAAGAGAAACAAGCACGAAATTCAATTATGGATTAAATTTATATTGAACCTTTTTTCAGGCTTGAAATTTTTGCAAGGTGATACAGTAAAAAAGGTTGACTGATGTTTTTTTAAGGCCAACAATTTATATTTATTTTTCCACTACTAAAATATTGATTGAGGAAAATTTAGTGGACTTTTTATCGTTCAGATTTTCAATTAATAATTGAAAGGAAATATAACAAAGAGTAAACCCACAATCTCAAACTATTCACTCTGTTTACTTTTTATGACCTGTTATATTTTCCTCACATCAACCTTCTCTATAAAACAAACTTTTAATTAAAATATTGTTTCATTTTAAACATAAATATACTTTTTCATTTTACTATATTACATGTAAAGTGATAGCAAAACTTCCAGTTTATATTCCGAAAACTTCAATATTTACAGACTACTCTAAACAACTATATGACTTTCAAGAGCAAACAAGAAATTTGAAAATTTCAACGGCTAAGAAAATGGCATTGATCGAGAAACCGAAACAAGAAACTTACATAAAATCCTCGAGGAAGAAAAACCCGACAGGACGAAAAGTAACAGCTGATCCTTTATATCGAACGTCATGTTACATATATACATTGAATGGGGAAAGGAAGGAAAAAGGTCAGAGTTCTTGTCTTGGCGCGTTTTACGAGCCAGCTTCCTGCCCGCTGGTGGGTTTATATTCCCGATGAAAAGTAGCTCTCGTTTAAAGCTTTTCGTGCAAGAAATGCCCGGATGGCGAACACGACGTTGTCGACACGGAACCGGTCGTCCTGGCCGGTTCAATACACACCTTTTAAAGGATATTGTATTTCTTTGGGGCTTCTTGTTTCATAATGCAAGCCCCGCTGGCGTTTCTTCCGCCCCCGTTCGATTTGCATGTACTCTCGTTATCTGTGTGCAGATATCTGCCGATAGGAGACATGCGTTCGTTTTTACGCTCCTTTGTGCCGATTTATTCCCCGGCGTCCCTCGTCCTTTACGCCCTCTCTCGAGAGGGTTGTTTGCTGCCTTCCACTAGTTTAGCATTTTCGCATGCCGACATCGACGAGCAGGAAATATTCCATTTAACGAAATGGAAAAATTCTTCAAAGTTTTTCTATCAGCCCGCCATTCATCTAATCGATTCGTTCAATTAAATCGTCGACGTTTGCGCTCCTCGCGAGTCGGCTGGCAGAAGTCCTTCGGGAGGTGCTCGAGAATTTAAGGAAATGAGAACAAAACGGATCGGAATTATCTGCTAGTGTCAGCTGGTTGACAAGGGCCGCAAAGTTGGAGTGTGCGTGTGCACTCGAGTTCGGCTCGCGACCGTCGTCATCTGCCATGCATCGACATGATTTTCAGGATAACCGCTAAGCGCACCAACAAGGATACTTTTAAAAATATATTCACGTCGTCTGACACGCTAGAATCACTGCGGGCGGATTCGGGAAGCGTATATTTTTCACGCACACTCCGCCACCAACGCCGACATCCAGAAAGAAGGGTAAATCAGCAAACTATCCAAGTCACGAACAAGTTTTACACGACTATTCAGACCCGCACGGAAAATGGGAAAAAATCGAGTTGCAACTGACACAGAAGAAACGCCGGGTATTTTACATCCATTGCTTGTTTTTAACGCGAGTTTATAATTTAAATTGTTATGGCTCCATTGTTATTTTAATTACTGGCATGAACATTTCACGAAACTGCTTTTATTTCTATAATGGAAATGTTCCAACCAGCTTGACTCGCTTCCGTAAACAAATAAATAAACCAAAACAAATCCATGAAAAATAAATATTTCAAAAATTCACTACCTTAAAATTTACACGTTTTTATGAATATCATCTAAAACAATGAAAATCATCCTCCTTTTTTTGGAATTTTTAAGACACTGTATAGGACATTTTCTTTGTCCTGTATGGCACATAAACTGAAGACAAGGCTAGTTTATGACCGCGAAACCCATTTAGCATATCCGGGATCAAGCAACTCTCTGCACCCGTGTAGAGAGAGATTAAAACTTTTAATCAGATAAGTATGGAAATTAGAAATTCATTGAACGTACATGGGCAGCCAACGTTTGTGCACTCAGTGCCCACTTTTGATTTACTCGCCGTCCAACTTTACAAGCTTATCATCATAAATAAATGCAAATTAATTTTTTCCACGTATCCTCCTGATGAGTTTTCAATTGATTTTGCATCCATGTCAGCCAGTCTCAATGGAAAACATTGTAATGCAGAGAAAACTTGGTTGATGCGCCCTCATTTCAATGATGATGATGATGATCCTTGCTCCTTGGTTTCGGTTAATTATTGAAACGTGAAACATGTGGAATTAATTTAAAGTTTCCTCTTTCGAGGCGCATGTCCTCTGCCACCCACGTCGACGACAAGTTGCGAAATATGTATCCTCTGCTTTGGTGGTGCATGCAGGGAATGTGCTCGCAATTTGTTCACGTGAAAGGAATCTTACGCGCGAGGATATCGTGTAATTCACGGAACAAGAAGCAGTACGTATATCTATGCGAAATATACCATCATGGAGGTCGAAGGTGGTGTTGGTGATGGTGGTGATGGTATCGCAAGGACGCGCAAGGATATGAACGCACACATGTGAGATTGTGAAAGTTGGGCCAGGTTAATCTCCAATTCTATGCAAATTGCCGATTCCGCAACCTGCTTCCGTTGCTGCTTAACATACCATTTTATACCATTCATGCATACTTTAATAATAAATGACGCAAATTACGATTTCCACGCACAGTGTCGCCTGCTTATGGCTGCTATAAATCTGAATTTGCACTTCTATCACAATGCCTTTTACAAAGTCGGTGATAATTTGGAAGGATTAGTTCGCTTTTTATCTAGAACAGAAAACAAAAGTGTTAGATAATCTGCATTTTATTAATGAGGCTCTTATCACAGCTTTCTTATAGGATATCCTATTTAACACATCACCAAGTGTTGCTATTCTCTAAATGATAAAAAAGCGAAAGGAAATTTGATAAGGAATACAATTTTACCAAGGTCCACCCAATATTTCAATTGGAACAAAAGTTATAGCGATTTACAGATTTTCGATTCTAGAGCTAATATTTTTGAAATTTGCAAAAATTAATTGTATCAAATCAGGTTTTATCATATTTCAATAAAAACAAAAATTATAGCGATTTGAAGATTCTGTAAAAGGTCAATTCATTCCGAATCAGTCTAAATGTACTAAAACTTTGGTATTTTTTCAAGAAATACAATCTTCCCAAGATTTTAGAATTCTAGATTTTAGAATTTCAATTAAAGATTTTGCAACAGACGTTTTAAATTTTCTTTGAATCTGGTGCTTCAATTATAAAATTACAAAAACTATTTTAACAATCCATAACTATGAAAATTATCATATCAAAAACTTTAATAAGATTACTTCCAGTGAATCCCAAATTTGCCAAAATAACAACATCTGGTTTTCCTTCGAAATGAACTCTGATTAATAAATCCGTTTAAACTTGTTTTCTTAGAAGTCCACATTTAGGGATCAGATTTATAATACAAATATGAAGCAAGCCAGGTGTTTGTTTAGGGTCAAATAAGATTAAAATTATAATTAACTAACCCTCCCTTTCATCAACCTTCTACAATTTCGTATCTTCACAGAAGATGGTTCAAAAGGTGTCAACTACATAAACATAGACATTTTCAATTTAAAAACACACACTTTAAATTTTATAAATAAAGTTGAAAGATCCCTAACATGAAATTTTGAGGTAACAATGAAATTCTGTGGGGTTTTTCTTGCAGAAAATTGGTTTCGATTCCCAGGATATTTGAAACTCAACGATTTTTGATTTCCATCGGTTCCAACTGTATAAAATCTCAATCCCCATGCATAATTCCAACGAGTTATTGATAAGAGGGTTTGAAATTGTTTCGTTTCCTTTATGCATTGAGCTTCCTTCCTCTATGGTAGAAATTTACAATGTTTGCATAAAAAGGTAAACAAAGTATAAATATTCAATTGTGCTATTATCCTCTCGTCGGGATAAAAGTACCAATGGTTGCTGTTCAAATAGAAGGCACCGATCACTTTTCCCATTTTTCGCTTTCTTCCTGCGCGTGGAACATCGTCATACAATTTACAATTTCCTCGTGATATGGATTCTATGAACGCTTGTAGATAGATGGTAAAATCTATCCCATTCTATTCGAGGACGAGCGTGCAGGGCTATTGAGTTGGCTATGATCGATAATAAAGTTTATATTCGGGAGGATTAATAAGCTAATATTTGCACGTCGTTAATTGTAGAAGTTGCTTAACTGATGAATCAAGTGAATGGGGCAGCCGTTTGCGCTCAAGTTAATATCAACATGCAAGACTTCCGAAGTTAATGACATCCTGGGCCAGTGATTTCGTAAATGGATTATGATCTTACCCGAAATTTTTATGCGAATTAATAATAATTGGGTTATCGTAATAAGATCATCACAAGTTTATTAAAAAAAGTATCCCTAAATTTCTGTTATGGTCCTGATGACATAATGCAAATCCGAAATTGTCTTTCTTCCTTATTTGCAGATCGTTTATCCTCACTCATTAATTTTAGAATTTCCCTACTAATAAATAATGTCGAGATAGTCTGAAGTAAATGAACGATTCTTCGTGGAGTGAATTTATAATAAAACTCACATTTTTGAAGGACTCAAGAAAAAATTGAAACTTGCGATATATCATCTATAGTGTCAGTTGCCTAAATGTCGGTCGGTGGTTCCTCTTTCTTCGCCGAATAAATCAACAATTCCGACATGCACGCACATAATTTATGCCTTCGCTGCCAAGAGGCAACAATGAAGCCCCAAACTGGCGAACATCAGGAATAAACACATTTGCAAATAGCAATCACGCACTAACCTATATGTTCATTTCGGCGCAATGATAACGCTTTAGCGGGCTCTTCATTTGCCCGCTCAAATTGTTTATCCTCCAATATTATATTGCTTCATCATCTATTATTAAATGCACCGCCATAATCGATATATCCCAGTAATCATTATATAAGGTTGTTGCCCGAAGTAATTGCCTCTAATGCGATTTGGATTTCCTTGTTTTCGCCCTTGGTCCACGCTCCATATGGAGCAACGATATTTTCTGATAATACAAACTTGACATTTACTCTAAGAGCACATAAGGCCGATTTATGCCCTGAAATATGAGAACTCAACAAAAACCCCGAACGAAAAAGGGAAGCGTTCATATTTTAGAGCATATTCTGTTAAATAAAATGCCGCTTTTCGAAACCCGCCATGGCAGGGCCAGATTTGACGTTGCTACTTTACGTATTTGCGGCGTTTTCATTCTAAAACGATTTTCTCGGATTTTCCCAACCCTTGCAGCACAATAGTGCAATGTATTATTGTATTATTGCCATCCTGCCATTCGCTCCAAACGCGACGCGCACGAAGGAAAGCAAGGAAAGCAGCTTGTAATTTATGATTTCCCAGGATGAATGCTACACGTGCATGCGATTAGACTATAAACTCCCCGCAGTTCAGTTACCCTATATATATATATTTTTCGGCTAAATAATTAACATAATCGTCCTGAATTTATGCCTGTTTTCAAGAGGGGAATATTTCTTATTAACAATAATTCTAGCAACTTGTTCCTGTTGCTAAATCGTATGGATTTTATGGTCTGAGAAATTTCAAATTTTGATTGTTACAAATTACACAATCCATTAAATTTATAAACAAGATGTCATCTAAAAAATGCAGTAACTGACTACAAACGACACATAATTTTGAAATCAACAAAACTTTCGAATATAGTTTTTATATTATTGAATTCAAATATATTTTACCAATTATGTCAAATTGAGATTATCAATAACGTACATTATCTACAATTTGCAATACATCATTCTAATCTACAATATACATGAAATTTATTGTTTGGCATTAACAATGCAGTCGAAACAATATCAATGTTATTTTGATGTACTATTCATGGACAAAATATCATACAGATAAATATTTTTCATTGATTTTTCCAATTATATTTATTGTACATTCATATCACTAGACGTGAATTGATACGGAAATTTTTAATTGAGTTTCCATAGAACAATATTTTTTAGTGGTAGTTTCAAATCATGGAACAGTGAATTGACATGAATAACATTACAATCTTCAGCGTTTTCCAAAGGAAAATAATTAGAAATCTGAAGTTTACTAACGATTGCTGTCTTTGTGTTGATTGCCAAATTGGTGAAATATTATGGTTCCCAAAGAGGAACCAGCGTAAGCAATGATACGGCTCCATGGGCCAATTTATCATCAACTCTTCTGCGCTCAGAGAACGCCTTTTCTCATTTTCTTTCATTAGGAGGTAGGTGTGATTCTATGCCTCCATGTTATTTATCGTGGAAATTAATTCCGGCGAATACCGGATAATTAAACTTCATTTGTAGAAAACTCCGCCAGAAAATGCGAAATGTTTGTGGTTTGTATTCCGAAAGAAAAGAAAGTAATTCAGGGATTGATTTATTATGGGATTTCTGCTAATATTTTTTGTTGTATTTACCATTGCTTTTGTATATCGAATTTAGAGTATATAACTGATGATTTTCTAGAAGAAAAAACAGTGTTCAATGATATACTACTAACTTCCGAACATATTTCAGAAAAATCAATTGATACATAATTTAACTAGCAATTTCGGTTTGAAATATCTGTTTAAAGAACCAATTGATTGATCTGATTGAAACCAAATTTTATTAGAATGTAGATTTTGAACCAAATGCAACCAAGTTTTAAAAGATTGTAAATCTTGGGTACTTTTAAAAATGTATAACATTCCAAAAGTTACCAAGTTCGTCCCTTTTCTCTTGTTCAATGTCGATAAAAGAACAGTCACAAAAAATAACTTCTGTGCGCATTGAATTTAAATAAGTCTCAACTTGGTTTTGTTTTCTTCCTAATTGAATTCATTACAATTCCGTTGTTTTCCTTCATTCCAGACTTCAACGCTGCCGTTTTTTGTCGTTTATTTGATTTATGCCTTCGTTCACATTGCGATTGCGAACTAGCCGCGAAATTTATAACTCGTTATTATTCGATTCGCGTATTCGACAAATGAGAGGAAAAATACAACTATATTGGCAACCAGCCAAAGAGATCATTAAGGCTCAAATTCTGGATTAGTATCATCCTCATGCTGACATGGAAAAGTACTCAATTCATTACGATATAATTTGTTGAATATTTTTCAATTTTCATTGTTTTCCATATATATTGCAATTATTATAATTGAACGTTGAATTTCACCCATCAAGGAGTATATCGAATCCATAAATTATTTAAAATTTACAATTAGATGACCTTCTTTGATCCCCTCTTGCATGGAAATTGAAGGTTCATTTTTGTTTGCTCTTCGGTGCCCTTTATCGCGGACTCAATTCGGAAGAATTGTGCGATTTTACGCATCTCGAATGCGAAATTAAATTTTTATCGCCACGTTAGATGGCGACGAGTGCGGGCCAGATAAGGAAACCAGATAACGATGGCAACGACGTTCTTATTAATTGGCTTTATTCATTTTGCTCCACTCGTTCGATCGAATGCGCGAATCGAAAAGTCCCATTGTCAGAGATTCTTGGCACTTGGCGCGTCCTGATATCGAAGGCAGGAACCGCAACTTCCACGCCACTTCTGCCGCCCCAGCAGCGATTGCATCGACTTCAGTGAATAATATAAAAGGACGGCAGGCTCGGCTGGGGAAAAAAAGGCTGCGGACGGCGAAGAAAGGACGAAACGCGTGGAGCGACGAAAGAAAAGGGCCTGATGTGCTTTATAGGCAGTGCGAGAAATGCATTAAGAAATGAACGCGGCCAATTGTGTTGGCATTATTTGAACTCAACTCGGCAGAACTCTATTGCAGATATGGGCGCTTCTAGTGTACAGATATATAGATATATAAAATATATATTAGTAAATGTATATGGGGTTGTGGGTTGAAGATTGGGGGTGCAAAACACTTTGTGCTCCTTCGGAGGCGGCAGGATAGTATGGCCAGCCTGCTGCCAGGAGCAGACATCGTTTAGGCAATAATGTAATTTCTCTATTAAATTACGTGGAATGACGACTGCCTCCCAGTTTTAAGAGCATTGAATTTGTCCACTTATTTCAGTTTTGGGCCTGGTTTCCCAGTTCACACTTGAGTTTTTGGGCTCTGACGAAATATTGTATCTTTTCAGACTTAAATTTTTATTATGAAAATTCACACCTAGATGTCTGCACAATACTTGCAAAAATATAGTTCAAAAATACAAATAGTTTAAGGAAACCTGGAAAATTTTACTTAGTTTAAAGTAAATACAATAAAATTATATTTTAATCTTGGTGTGAAGAGTTGTTCTTAAAAATTTTGAAAATTGTTTATTGTTGATGAATTTGTTAAAAGATAGATGCCTCCAGTATGTCTACATGTAACGAATTAAATGTGTTGTTTTCAGATGCACATTTTTATCAATTTTTTGTTATTGTCACGAATGCTGCATGCATTACAAGTGAAATGTGCAATTTCATACTAAACTCATGTTTCGAGGTTAGTAAGTATTGATTTGTTAGTTCAAGTGCTCCATTAATATTAATAACCATGCATCTTATCATTCATCTTCATCTTTGGGATGTCTGGCTACATTCAGGTCAAGAAATCAAGGTAATTACAATAATTTTGTACATGTATTCTGTCAACTCAAAGATATTAACTAAAAATATATCTTGGTACTAGACTCTAGCCTTAAAATTGATAAATAAAGTAATTGTAATTGTCGAAATTAGATGTATCAAGAAGTTGTATCAACACCCACGCATCTTGATTTCTTTATGATGAAAATGAAGCTGGAATTTAATTTGATAATTGATTTCCTATTAAAAATCGAAGTCACCTTTTTTTTCATGTGCAATTGAAAGAAAGTAACATATGATATCAGTATTAAGAAATATTCTTCTTTTTATGATCTGGTACTGATCTGGTCAAAATTTGATGATCTCAAGAAGTCCTAAGAATATTCTCACATTTTGACTTCTTCGCTATGAACAGGAAGCAGGAAACAAGTCTGATATCTTATTGTATAGCAAAGATACTATTTGTTGCAGGTTTTTCGTTTAGATTTTCCGGAATTCAATTTACCCCACCAACGCAAATCAGAGAATATCTATTATTAGGCAATTCAGCAAGCATCTTGCAAGACATTTACGACGCGTCTGATACAGCGACGATGCGGGTTTTAAACGCAATTTATTCGTTCGAAAATACGAGTAGTTTGATTTAGGGCGCAATTCCTTGGCGCTGGCAACGAACGGGAATAATATCGTTTCATTCTTATCGGCAGTGTCGTACGCCGGATTTAGTGAAAATAGATCTATTCCAGTATTCGAATTGCTTACTGTACGCGTACATTTCGCTTTACTATTTGTCGTGTTTAGCCGTTAACTGGCGCATCCCAGCATCCGCACACACGATGCGAATCCTTGCAAGGATGCGATCCAAATGCAGGCTGCAAACACATCAACACACACCAGCTCCATCCACTCTTCTCTTTGTTCCAACAGCATCGTATTTGTATTCCGTTCGTCGGGCGCGTGTATATGCTAAATAAGCGTGTGTTATTCTGGAATAGTTGGCTGGATGTATTAGTGCAAATCCATCCCAGCATTCAGCGCGTCCAACGCAAACGTCACGAGGCGCCAGTCGGACAGACGCCCATTACTTTTAAGCCCAATATGGCGCCAAATTGTTGTATATCTATCGTATTATGTCTTCCACACGCTCCGCGTGCGGGGAATCCAGGACGTAATGTCCGGGAGGCGGAGGAGAAGGAACCGTTTGCCTCCAGACGCAAGCGATTCGATGTGTGCGAATGCGGGAAATGCGGGCAAAAGAGCAACATTTCTCGTTTCTTCGCTCGGCGAACTTGTTGGATGGCAAGTCTGCGCTTATTGCCGCCTTGGAAGTGTTCATTTCACGGGTTTTCTTCAATAACCTGAGCAATTCGAGCGCGATTCTATTGCCAGCCGAACACATTGTGACTGGCCGAATGATACAAAAGTGTTGAGATTTAAGATTTCATTTGGTCTTTTGCGTAGGAATCGATTTTAAAGTGAATTTTGTAGTGACAAGTTTATTTTATTTGTAAATCCTATCGATAATATAATAGAATTGATTTCAATCGTATCAGAAGTTTCATAAGATTGTATTATTCACAATTGTCTATAAGCTTCTTTGATCTTCCAGATAGTTCATCAATTCCTTCTTTGGAAAATGTGGTTGGTTTGGATTAGAAGGAATTTTTTATAGCATGCCATTTAGAATTGAAGGTTTATCTATTCAAACTTAATTTTTTGGGAACATTTCTAATGTAGGATAATAAATCAGATTTTGTGATCCTAGTAAGAAACATTGAAATGCTATATTTCAAATAATATTTTAACAGGTCTTCAAAAAAGGCCTTTAAAGTACATTTAGTAGATAAAGTACTTTTCAGTGAGTATCTGAAAAAAATCTGAATCCTTGTTAACTTTTTAGGGGCAGATTTATTTTTTCAAAAAATATTTTTGTCTCATCAAGAATATTGGAATACACTCTATAGAATTTAATATACTTAGCCTGATTATATTTACATGGAAGGGTCACTGAGCATGCTGTAAGGAAAGGTACTTTGAATCAGGAAGGACGTTCATTAAATTGAAATTTGAAAATTTCACAACGAACCGAACCGTCGGTAATCGGATTACATATAAGAGTAATTAAAGTCCTCCGCGTGGAATGCGCTTCTTTTCCCTTCCACGAATAATAACCGGTGATACCGATGTGTACGTACTTCGAACTAATGCGCCATTTCAGCGTCCTCACTTTCATCATCTTAGCGATCGCAAGAGCGCCCGGTCGGTCGTTATCAGCGAAGTGCTCGAAGATGGCGTCTGCACTTTCGGCCCTTCTCCGAAGAGATGCCTGTTATGCCATCCGTCCTCATTTCGCCGCGTTCGCCGGCATAATTTAATAATTCCTTGGAGCGAGATCCAGGTTAATTAAAAGTGACATATTCGTACTTCACAGCCGATAAGAATGCATTTTCCCAGTGGTGATCGAAGGCGATGCAATTTTTCTTAATTACTTCTTCATCAACTACTACATTTCCAACTGTAGAGCTGCCCAAGGCTATTAAAGTCGATGCGAAGAAAATATTGCGAAATCATGTCAGCTAACATTATCAGAAACCTAAATGAATCCTTTCAGGTTTCTGAAAATTTTAGCCCAGCAAAAATATTGACTTTATTATAAATGAACTGTAGAACTTGTAGATAGATATTAAGGACATGAAAGCATCGTGTTTGTATAGCACAGGATAATTTGTTTCTTTGTAGCCATTAAAAGGCAACTAAAACGAAAAGAAAAGAAACAATAAAATCAACCCTGAGGCAGTGGCAATATGAAGATGTAGTAATTCGAATTTACTTTGCTTGTTGCAGAAAGTAATTTAAGCGAGCAGAAAGATGGCGGCGTTCGTGGCAAAACAAATGGTTGGCAACAAATTGAATGCAGTTAAAGGTAAGGTTATTTACATGGTTTTAATGTGCGGCAATTTCATCATCTGCAAACATGTAGCGTGCATTGAAGAGAGCCCAATGGCAAACATTAACCACCAACAGTTTCCCTGTTGTTTGTTTATGCCATCAGCGTTTACATTAATTATTTTACAATTTGATCTAATTAGCTGCATATCTACCTTATTGGCTGTTGTGTTTTAACATACCGTAAACAACTATTTGTTAACAACTCCAAATTGACTACTCGACGATGAATATTTCGCATTATTAGAGAAAACAAGGAAAAACTTTGTGATATCAATAAATTGGCAAATATTGAGTCCAAATATCGTGGGGCAAAATTGCAGCACCCGTTCGGTTTGCGATGCGCACCTATATCAAATTCATGCATAATGCAAAACTTATTTTGAAGAAGGGAAATGCTAAAGGTAAAAGAGGCCCCATTTACATATCCGCGTTACGGACCTCTCTTCTCGAGCGGCTGCTCGGCTCAAGCTGCTCGAGGCGGACGTTTAATTTAGAAATTCCTTCGACTTCCCTCATTCCCTATATCTATATATTCATGTCATAGCCTTAGTAAATTAAACCCTCATTTTTGCCACGCGCTGAGAAATGAAATCTATTCCAATTACCAGCGCCGTGTTAAACGTCGTGTTCTTTGCACGCTCGATGGATCCATCTGACCCTTTCTTCTATTCGGGATCATAAGCCTTTTTTCATGGTAATTCTTCCTGTAATTTTCCGTCGGCCTCCTCGAGAGGAAAAAGGAAGTAATTGCACGATATGCACGAAGGAGAGAATGCATTCAATGAAAATTTTTATAACATCTAAAATTAGATCTGCAATCAATAGTAACAAGTTACAAATTATATGTATATTTATTGTGTTTTGTACTCATAAAATTGATGTTTTACATGATTAGTGGGTGGATTTACATGGATGATGTTATCATATCAACCTGTAATTCATTTTACGTTTTATTATTTTATTCACGCACAAAACAATTGAAACATTTCTTTTTAATTATTTTTCAACTTTATGAACCTGTAGATTATGTTTTATGGCAAATAAATAAAATATATTTCCAAGTTGAATGGGAAAAGTTTTGCGAACAAAACTTTTTATATAACTTAGTTTTCTTGTGAGGAAATTATAAGAAACTTACTTCTGGATAAAATATCTTTGAAATGGTACGAATTTAGAATTTTTATAATTGTACTATCACTACTACAGAAGTTATTCTGGTTTACTTTTTTGAGTTCTAATGGGACTACACTCAAAACTGATTTTAGGTTTCTAAGGATGAATTATTTCGAATAATTTTACTATAACTCCTATAAAAGTTGTTATTGGTTTCAAAGTAGAGTTCGCCTAAAACTGATCATTATTTTCTTGTGGGGAAATTACAAGAAAGTTATACTGATATCTATGAAATGATACGAATTTCGAATTTTTCCAATTATCCTATCTTTCTAGAATAGTTCTTCAGTTTTTCTTTCATGGGTTCCAAAAACAATGTTCACCCAAAAATGAATTCTTACATGTTGACAACATTGGCGAATTTAATTAAAAGCATGAGGGCTTTCCATCGCTCATATCATATCAACTACTCGGGTGGCATTCAGATATGAAAAGTGATTAACTGAACATAAAATCTATAATTTCTCCGCGCCGGAAATTAATTACACTCCTCCTCCACCCCCCGACCCCACGCATTAATTACAACGCCGGCAAACAACCAAAATGTGCGGCGATTTTTATTTTTGCTGCCAGCAGCTTAACGGATGAAACCGCATTATACACACCCCCGCCTCGTATAGGACATCCATTCCATGTGGCCCCAATATGTGCGTGCAACCATATAAAACACACGTGTACACATATTGTGCTCAAAGTTCGAAGTCTTGTACCCGCACCGGTCCACACATGGCATCCCAGCAGAGTGATGGGGCATTTTCGCGCTTAATGTAAATTTGCTGATTTATGTGGGGGGCGGCGGTTTTAAGGCCACTGAAAGCTTCAACGCGTACACGTCCTTCCTGCCGCTCCTGGATGCTTCTGCGACGCTCCTATTGTTCTAGTCGTACGTGCACGCCAACCCGAGAGCCACCCCCGCGGCCGCAGACATCCGCCGCCCCCGAGACGTAAGCCGGAGGAAGTGAAATATATTTTGAGGCGGAAACGAACGTGTCTTGTCAGGCGCTGGGCATAAAGCGGCGGTTAGTAGTTTTGCACGGGACGGAGGCCTCGAGGATTTGGTCCGCGATGGGCGGCAGCGAACTTCTTCACATTTTCAAATGAGCGCGTTTTTATTGGATGAAAAATGATAATCGTGCAATAAAAATGTCAGCGGCATTTTTTTCATTTCTCTGTGGCTTTTCATTGAAATTGATCATTTCATCCAAAGAGAACGATATTTTTTGGGTGGGAAAAGCTTCAGTATCGTTTTTCCTAGTGAGAGTTTCTAGTGATTTTTTGATTTTCACATAGGATTTTAAATAAAATATGTTTGATTATATATGTAAATGAAATTTGATAGGTTTGGTATCTGAAACTGGTAACTGAATCTATTAAAAATTACAATATATTGTTTGTGTCATCAATATCTGTCATCATTGATTTTATTTGATCGGGTCAGATGCCTAACGTTGAATTTACTTAACAAAATCGATAGCATCCTTCGCAGCCGAAATTTTTAATTGAGTGCTTTGCAAAAATTATCTACATATATCCTTCAATTTCCCTCTAGTGCCTTAAGCAAACTTTCTTGAATTTTCTTTGCAAAATCTAAAGCATCCTAAACTATTAAATCACATTTGGTATTGATTGGTCTTGAAATTTGCCAAATTTTATGAATCACCATTGAATTAATGTTACCATTTTCCATTTTAACAATTACCAATAATTTTCTCAATTTTTCTGTTAGCTTATTAACACGATCTATAAAACAAAATTTATTGGATACTAGTAGATCCTAATATTTCTTGCTTTTATTTAAAATGAGCATCAGCTCTGCTGGATCTTGTTAAAATAAAGAAATTTAATATACTCGCATGGCAGAAAATGTGTACGTAGATTGAATATTAAAGCGGCAAGAGAAAATGTAAGCGAATGTATCGGCTTTTCGAATTTCATTTACATATGATAGATATTTGCGCTTGCTTGTTCGCGCACTCCGCCCGAAGATAAACAATTTAAGAGTGGCGTCATGTGTATAATAAAATCGAATGCTGTCTTTAATGTCGTCGAAATGTATCGGGCGGTGTCATATTGCTAAATCAAATGATTTTCCGCGCGCATAGATTTTTCCACGTACACACCTACACACACATAGCAGAGATATATTGGGGAATACAATATCCGCCGCACGTAAAATACGGTACCGAGACAGAGCACTCTGGTAAATTGTATTTGCCTTTCTTATTTGGTGCATGGTGTGGCGAAAAAGGCCCAAGGACGTGATATGTGAACTCCAGCCGTGCAGGAGCACTGCGATCTACGAGCGCTGGGCTATTGAATGGGAAAAGCGCACCGACTCGGAAAATCTCAGCCCGAGCATGGCATTGGCTTTGCTGGCCATTTGTTTTTATTTATCTTAAAATGCTGCCTTAACATGTTTTTTATACGGCGCTGCGACGAACGAAACGAAATACATAAGGCACTCCATTCCGGCTCCAAGGATAATAACTAAAGAAAGTCACACTTTGTTTACTGGCTGCGTAATGGATAATTTAGCGTGCAATTTTATCAACCGAATTGATCTTCCATCAACTAAGAGGTTTTCCACTTCTTGCATCGAGCACGCGTTTCGTATGTGGTTGTATGAGATAAGTTTCAATAATATGGATGCTTATGGTTATGAAACAGGATCATTTCTCAAGGGAAACCCATAAAATAAATTCTAAGTTTACCTTTAAGAAAGGACCATCAAAATTTAAAGTTGTGTAGAAATAAACCATATTTTTGTCAAGTATGGAAGTACTTAAAAAACTTTTGTCTATTCAACCGTTTCTTAATCCTTGATTTTGATGAGCATTTCAATTGGAAGATACCCCCCAAATAAATTTATCAATCTGAATTCAATCCACAAATAATCTCGACGTGCAAATTTAACTGCCTTTAGGTATTTGCGAAAAAGATCAGCCTCACAGACTTTTCCCATGAAAAAAGCTTCTTAGAATATCCCAATCTAATTTCCGGCCGTTGTAAATCACTTCAAATGAAGGCCTCCCTCGCAGGCATCCGAACGCAAATTTATTGAATTGAACTTCTGCAACACACACACAGATATAGATTTGCGAATTCGAATTGGAAACAAATTTGGAAAGTTTCGAGCGTGCGCGTCCCGAAATTGATTTAACCATCGGGGATGGATACGAAGAGCCCTCGGAGTCTATCGCACGACATCAAGCAGGGAACATCCCCGAAGAGTGTTTAACTCTTTCTTAACACCATTACTGCATATGACGATGGTCTAATGCGTAAGCTTACAAATTGGGTGCTTATTTGGAGCAACTTCCAGCCGAAGAGCGCACAATATCAACAAACTTTCGCCGATTCGTTGCCTTCGCAAGTTTTACATACGCAGCACCAACACGGGCGCACTTTTAATGCGTCTGCATCCGGAACCGGAAGGAAATTATTCATAAACTTTCCAGTTGTCGCAATCTAATTAAATCTTCGGAGATGCGGCATCCATTCAAGAGATGCGCGCACTTAAAAATCGCTATCATAGGAGTGAATTAACTGGAAGCTAATGCGAACTAAGTTAGCTTCACTTCATGCATGACGTGCAATGCATGCACACTGATTATAGAGCATTGAATGACGGAGGGTTGGGGGGTGGTTGGTCCTCGGGTGTCTTCTGCACGTTAAGGTGCAATGCCAATAAGTTTGATGCAGCGCTAAGTGAATTATAGGAAAAGGCACCCAAAGTGGCTGGTTGGCTGGCAGACATCATTGAGTTTACAAACTCGATGCAACATTCTCCATGGAGATTCAATACTGGATGTTGCCCCCCAAGAAAGTCGACATCACTGGGTAGAATTTTGAATCCATGAATCCAATTGAATCGTCCTGTAAGCAAGGAGTAGCAAAACGGTTATTTTGTTGTTTTCGCAGACAGTTGCCTTCATTTATTCCCAACGCCTATAACTCTTGTTATTAGGAATGGTTGTGTATGCTTTTGCCGCCCCCGAACGAACGCATGCATCCCGTCTCCGCATCCGAAGCATAATTGGATAAAATCGCGCCGGGGAAATTTAATACAATAAACTGGTGTTCGGATAACAGGTCGCTGATAATTGCGCAGCCTATAAGCCAACCGGAGGCGGATGATGATGATGTTGGAGGTGGCGAAGAAGAAGAAGGCAGCGAACAGCTCGATATCGCCGCGCATAACTTCGTTACTTGTAGATTACTAGTTGGATAGAGGGACTGATTGCCTCTTTGATTACTGCGTACACTTAATCACATCTTTATTGGAGCACACTTACATCCCTCGCTTGCAGCCCCCGCATATGGCAGCGAGTGCACGACCAAAAAATATGTCATCTCATTTTAATTTCATTCCATTCCCAATTCGAAATCAATTCCCAAAGACAAGAGAAATTGTTAGTTCAATTCGATTTTCAAGTGGCGAGAGCGCTCGCTGCGCGAGTTTATGGCAACAAATTCTACGGGGATGAATTATTCGCAAATGTGACGTTCGTGGCAGTAATTACTTTGTATTATTAGATTCCAGTGAAATAGTGCAGCTTCTCGGGATTTATATTCCATGTAGGTCACTACGTGGGACAATTTCATTAGCAGAGAATTAAAGTCATTTTGCTGCCTCATGCGACCAACATCCTCGGGTGGGAAATTCTAATTAAAAACTGGATTTATTTCTTTCATTGGTGGATAATTTTTCATTAAATGAATCATTTAAAATTCGTACTTAATGCTGAAAAAAAGATGGTCTGAATATTTTATGTAGGTAGATTTTAATTCATATTTTAAAAATTTTAAAATTATGCAGTTACTACATCAACATTTTTAAAGTTGGTTTACAAAGAAATTAGACTAGTTCTGAAATAACTAAATCAGATCGAAAGTTTCCAAAGTTTAAATTTTCCAAATTTGGCTGGAAAATTGTTTCATTTTTTGGACCCGACAGACCTTTTCCAGTACACATGTCATTAACTTAGAATTTCACTGAAATAAATATCATTAAAAAAGGATTTCGCTAAAAAAGAATTTCGCTGCCTCTGAAACTACTGAACCGACCTGAAAAATTCAAAGGGACTGTTTTTCAGTAGCATAAACGTATATAATATCAAAAATAAAATCTGAAATAAAATCATTGGTTCGCTGACATTTCGCTAAAAAGGAATACCGCTAAAAAAGAAATTCGCTATATCTGAAATTACTGAAACGATCTGAAAAATTTAAAGGACCTTTTGTTCAGCTACATACACATATGTAATACCAAAAAGAAATTCTGAAATAAGATCAATGATTCGCTGAAAATTCCTTAAAAAAGAATGCAGCTAAAAAAGAACATCGCTATCTCTGAAATTACTGAAAAGATGTGAAAAATTCAAACGACTTTAAGTTCAGTTACATATATGCAAGTAATGCAAAAAATAAAATCTGAGATTAGATCAATGATTCGCTGAAAGTTCCTTAAAAAAGAATACTACTAAAAATGATTTTGCTATCTCTGAAATTACTGAAACGATCTGAAAAATTCAAAGGCCCTTTTGTTTAGCTACATACATGTATGTAATACCAAAAAGAAATTCTGAAATAAGATCAATGATTCGCTGAAAATTCTTTAAAAAATGATACCGCAAAATAAGGATGTCGTTATCTCTGAAATTACTGAAACGATCTGAAAAATTCAAAGGACCTTTTGTTCAGCTGCATACACGTATGTAATACCAAAAAGAAATTCTGAAATAAGATCAATGATTCGCTAAAATTTCTTTAAATTAGAATACCGCTAAATAAGGATATCGTTATCTCTAAAATTACTGAAACGATCTGAAAAATTCAAAGGTCCTTTTGTTCAGCTACATACACGTATGTAATACCAAAAAGAAATTCTGAAATAAGATCAATGATTTGCTAAAATTTCTTTAAATTAGAATACCGCTAAATAAGGATATCGTTATCTCTGAAATTACTGAAACGATCTGAAAAATTCAAAGGACCTTTTGTTCAGCTAGATACACGTATGTAATACCAAAAAGAAATTCTGAAATAAAATCAATGATTCGCTGAAATTTCTTTAAATTAGAATACTGCTAAATAAGGATATCGTTATCTCTGAAATTACTGAAACGACCTGAAAAATTCAAAGGACCTTTTGTCCAGCTACATACACGTATGTAATTCCAAAAAGAAATTCTGAAATAAGATCAATGATTCCCTGAAAATTCATTAAAACAGAATACTGCTAAATAAGGATGTCCTTATCTCTGAAATTACTGAAACGATCTGAAATATTCAAAGGACCTTTTGTTTAGCTACATACACGTATGTAATACCAAAAAAAAAATTCTGAAATAAGATCAATGATTCACTGAAATTTCTTTAAAAAAGAATACCGCTAAATAAGGATTTCGTTATCTCTGAAATTACTGAAACGATCTGAAAAATTCAAAGGATCTTTTGTTCTGCTACATACACGTATGTAATACCAAAAAGAAATTCTGAAATAAGATCAATGATTCGCTGAAATTTCTTTAAATTAGAATACCGCTAAATAAGGATATCGTTATCTCTGAAATTACTGAAACGATCTGAAAAATTCAAAGGACCTTTTGTTCAGCTGCATACACGTATGTAATACCAAAAAGAAATTCTGAAATAAGATCAATGATTCGCTAAA
>JARJDZ010002460.1:0-37341 GCA_030264555.1 Aleochara sp. GC000083 | reverse complement strand
TGTGCACGGGATTCGGTTCAATTCAAAGTGCATGTTATAATTAAAATTGCTATCATTAACATTCCACGCAGCGTGCTCGTGATCCTTGCGGGTCGTTGATAAAGTTCGTTCAACATGTAGTATAGCGTAAAGTTGAGCTTATCACATATTCATAATCATGCGTAAAAATCAGTGTTTACTGATACCACTTTTGCGATATCAATACTGAACTTAGCAGACTGATTCAAAACATAATTTATCTTTCAGAATGTGCCTGCTGCATCCCGCCAGTCGGATAAGTTAGTCTTCCCGACTGCTTTTCTTATGGCCGGAATTGGCGTCGGTGTTTCATCGTTCAGCTTGAAGCAACTCCTGGAAGCGCCGCGCAAAAGTTAGAAATTTCCCGGGATTGCTATACAACAACATGTACATCAATTTTTAAGACTATAGCATCGCTTCTTAAATGCCAAAAATCTACCAATTATGTTGACTTGATTCGCATAAAATGTCTACAATTGAACAAAACTTATAGGTATTGATAGTAACTTAAAATCTGTTATTAGGATAATTATGGATTTACCACCAATCCGAAAATTCAAACGATATAAATTCAAATTTATCTTTACTTGCCTGCGTTTGACATCATTATCTTTGTATGATAATTAGGTGTTTAGGTATCATATTGCTGTAGTTATAATTATAAATGTGAAATTGAACGGAATTATTTTAACGACCAACATTCTTGATCCATTTCCATCATTACATACATCGTTACGTCCAAATTATTAAATTTCAACTAGAGATCGTGAGGTTCAGAAAGGCACAACGAGTGGGGGTGGGTCATTCTGCGCAGAAACCAAAATACGATTCGGGTAACTTCGACGCAGCTGGCTTTTTTGCTACGCCCTTTAATTTCATTCGCTACTGTCAACGAGCAATGTTTGCGCATGTTTATCCCCACTCNGATCTCTACTTAAAATTAATCAATTAATCGTGATTATGATTTCATTGGTAATTTTGATGTTAGTTATATTTTGAATTCAAAAAATTAATGAATTTTTGTTTCCAATGCTAACAAATTATTCAGTTAACCAAATGGTTCCTAACAAATTTTCAAGTGTAGTAAATGTTCCTTTATTCTTAACGATTTTTAGGGCTAACTTTACTAATCAGATGCTTGTATCCATGCACATTTCGTTCTAGATGTGAAACCTATAAAAAATATCAGTTTTCATGGAATAATTTTTGCCATTGTTATCAATCATAAATACCATTATTGGATTTCCATATGCAGTAATTAGTTTACAAGAATGTCATTAAACATGTGGCAATTATTTAGCAAAATATAAAAGAATCTAAACGAACGGAAAAATCCTAATTCTGCGTCATTTCAGTTATATATTTTGTAGTTATAACAATCCATTAAACCATTCGACAATTAGAACTAAATTTCCGTATAAAAATAATTTAAATTATATTTTAATAAAATAAAAAGCATATTTAACAATTAAAATTCAATCACATTTGATAGTTAAGCCAAAAATAGAGATGATATTTAGATGCTTAAACTTATTAAAAAGCGTTAGCGAAATAGAATTTTTAGGGTCATAACACGATCATAAATCTGTACATTTGTAATTAAGGTAGACCCATATGTAAATTATCCTGAGTTAAATAATGCAGTTGGCCTAATACGAATAAGACGATGCACAAAGCAGTAAGCAATAACAAAAGGTAACGAGCGCTGATGGGAATGCCAAATAACTTGGCGCTGAAATTTAGGCTGGATGAAAATAACAGGATCGAATCCAACTTGTATCCTGGCGTTGTTTGATGCACAAACGGTCGTATTCGAACTTCGTGCCCTACAGATTTTATGGATGCGCAAGCACTGGATAAACGTGCAGCCTAAAATAATTATTTAATCATTAATCATGTTAATTTGTAAAACTATGAAATAGTACTTGAATGAATGGCGCCAAGGCAATAAGAAACCATAAGCAAACATTCAGCAAACTGAAGCCGAATACCGGATATGTACCAACATCAACTGGATCTAAATGCATCAGCCATAACGTACCGGAAATAGCGAACGTTAAATTTAGCATGGTGAAGATACAAACGGATGGAGCAAGTTGATAATTGAAATATTTCAGAAGCTTCTTGAATTCTCCAATATCCTGAAATCATAAGTTAAATCAATGGTTAAATGTACATTCAAAATTTCTTACTTTCATCCAATCCACTGGGTGTATTGTATGCTGCAATATTTTCGCTCGTAAAACTTGCAAATAAGATGTGAGAAGTTGCGCTTGCAGACAATAATTGCTTATTACAGTAGCCTGAATTACATCATGCCATAACGTGCAAGAAATCAACAGGACTTTCATCAAGAGCAGAAATGAATACGGTTTTCGTTCAAACCATTGAAACTGTAGTACGGATTCGGCCAGTAACAAATTCATTGTCACAAATGATAGAATCATCCAGATGAAACACATCGACCCGAAAAACCACAATATTCGAACGAGTCTTCTTTGGCTCATGAATCCATCCGATAAATTTGAAAGCGCGAGAAAGACGCGTTCCATTAAACTTGGTAATTGATCGTCATCACAAGAACGAAAAGTTGTTAACGCGTGCAAATAACCGAATAAATGAAGGCCATGAGGCAGTAAGTAGCTGAACACCAATGATCCATAACTGATTTTATCGTATATGTCGCTGGTTACGTTTCCAAATTTGTTGAGATCTTTATGCCCAAATCCGCGATCACGGCGATAGCACGACATGTATTGCAGAAAGTATCCGACCAACATGAAGAAAATCACTTGGCATGTGTAATAATAGCTGAAGAATTCGATGCATGGTTGATTTTCTTGTATTGAAAGCGGTCGCAGGCCGACAATGCACAACAATCGCAAATATGGCTTAAGTATCTTGCTCTTGCAATAGTTAAGAACAGCCGTTACACTGTAGTTTGCGGGGATGTCTTGTAAAGTAACTTCGGTAACATCTCCGCCCTAAAAATAGTTCCAAAAGTGTAAAAGAAAACTTTAAAAACACATGAACTTACTGAAAAACTAAGATTGTTTGGGTAGTCAAACTCGGATTCATATGTTTTCGTGCTTTGAGGCTGAGCCAAATCCATCTGGATGATCAGTCTTGATTTTCTTGAACAGATAGACATCAACATTCTATTAAAGATTCACTCAACGTCTGATTAGAAGCCCTAAGTTTATTAGAGCACATGCACTGACTTTCTTGAACTCAGGTAACAAAATATTATTATATCTTGTAAAAAACGCTATCTTACCTTTACACTGCATCGGTCATTTTCATCCGCGTGCGTTTACGAACGGCGAATTGATGCACCAAATGTTTACAATGCAAATATTTAAACTAAACAACTCTTCCGTGTGAAGTATCCAAGAGATAAGACGTTGCCAGTAAACATATTCTACCGACATACGCCGTATGTTTATTACTAATTTCGCTATGTGTTATTTGTACTGAGGTTGCTTACATACGTTGTCTTCGCAAAACGACGAAACGTTGTGTAAAAATCGTTTAATCACCCAAAGATTTGGTCTTGAATAACATATTTTCCCGTGGAGAATATTTCGCTGCCAGCAAAGCAGTTGAATCGACTGATGATTTAATTATTGCCTACCCATGACCTACCAATGTTAATTGTCTTATCACATTACTTTCTTGATACGTCTAAAACATGGGATACAGCGTTAAACAACAAACCTGATAAAACATGCATTGAATACTGCGTTGCCAATTATGAACATAACTACATCAGTATTGAATGGAGTTGGATTTTAATAATTAAATATGTAACATTGTATTTATCTCTTAAACATAGGTTTTCGACTCCGCATTCCGAAGGTTGGTCGCACCAATTTTTTCCGTTCCTCGTGGTGTCGCTTATTTCTCTCCTGAATTGTCCTATCGTTCCTCCGTTTTCCCGTGGAAAACGTCATTTCTCGATTGCCGATGCTTCCTAGCATACGAACATTACTTGTTTCTTGAACGACTCGTTCACCCAGAGATGTTTTATTCTCTTTGAATTTCATATTGCGGATTCCTTTGAATTCTTCGCCATGTTTCAACTCGAACATTCGAACTTTTCCGCCGCTTTCTCCTTCGTCCGCTTGGCGTTTTTCACGTTGAATAAGTTTATGCTGCTTTTTAACTTCCTTCGTCCATTCCTGGTCATCATCTGAACTTTGTTCATCATCGTCATCAACATCCATTTCATCACTAGACTCGTCTGAACTGTTTTTACCCTCGAGTTCGTCTTCAACCTCTTCGAATTCATTACCAATGAGTTTCTTCTGCAACTCTTTCTTCTTAGTTTTATCCAGGCGCGTCAACACCGGATTTAACATTCGGTATTCCTCAGCATTTTTATCCACCTCGAAATCTGGATTAGTAAAAAGTCCCTTGAATCGATCATCTTCAAGCAGATTGCCCTTTTGTTTGCTCTTCTTATTATCTAATTGTTCGCCCATTAATTTAAGAGCTAGGTCCTTATTGACTTGAGGTAGTTTATTAACTTGTACGCGATTGACACGATCCTTCTCAATGATTTCACGAACTTTCTTCTTTCTGTATTCGTCGAATTCGAATGGATTGGCCACCGATTTGGCTTTCTTATACAATCGAATATCAACGAAATAACCGTGCATGTATGCTCGAAGAAGATTGGTGCCAATAAGATGGTCCAATCCAAGATTTTCCAGATCTGCTTTTGTAACAAATTTATAGTCATCATAGACAATTTCAGCATTTGATTCCTCAAGTTCTTCAGTTAGTGAATCCAAAAATGAGGCCCATTTTGGAGCAGGTCCAAGACTAGGTATGAAGTAAGATTGTATTTTTGTGGCTTCATTTGCAATAAACATCAATCCACTTCCAGGTACAATGCACAAATTGTTGTAATCAGATGTGGCTTCAATTGAAGTAAATAATTTACCCTGCAATTGATTAAAAATATAAGTTATACAATAAAGGAAGAATCAAATATACTTGCATTATTTTTATCCCAAATTTTGACCACAGATTTATCCATAGAATAAACCAAATTCTGTCTTGTGTGAAATTCAACATCTTTAATTGGAAACCCGTACATATGATCCTTCATATAAAATGGTTTATTAGATCTAATATCATAGAGTAAGACTTGACCTGTGGCTGTGCCAACACCCATTTGTAAACCTCCACAAAAACTAAGAGCAGTTATTGATGGAAAGCCTTCAAGTGTTTTATTCTCACTCATGCAACTTAGAGCACAATCTAATGATGCAATCATCTTCTTTGTCCTTGGATCCCAGGCCTCTACCTTGCCCTCCTGTGTTCCAGACACAATTAATTGGTTCATGGGATTTATTGCAATTTTGTTCATTTCAGATGCGGTACTTGTAAATGGTGTCATGAATTGACCTCTTTCCAGATTAAGTCTGTATATATCAGCAGAGGCCCCAACAACAAATAGATCACATGTACCATAGTGATATTTCATATCTCTTCCAAACTTTGGAATTCTAAGTCGATAATATCTTCCATGAGCTGCATGGAATTCAATATATCGATCACATTGCAGGAATACTAACTAAAAGAGAACATCTTATAAAAGATATTAATTAAGTATTATATGCTGCTTACCTTGCTGTAGTCATCACTTAATATTTCAAATGCAACAGCTTCAGCATCATAGCACCTTTCAAATTTTAACGATAAGTTGTTGACATCAAAACATTTAACTCTAGGTTTGTAAGTGCCTGTAGCAATAACATATTGACCATCCTTAGAGACCTTCACATTACTGCTCACACCAGGCATATCAAAATCCTGAATGAGTTCAATTCGACGACGAATATCAACATTTTTCTTTAGAAGTGCACGACGTTTGCGCTCAGATAACCACTAAAAAATGATTGTTTCGAATGTGAACGATATTTTATTCAATGACATACCTCAGGCAATGATTTTCCAGCACTTAGATTGTATATTTTAACATTATTTGGGTCAGAAACTTGCATTGTGTTAACTTATGAAGATAATAAACAAAATTAATTAGAAGTTCAACTACACATTTTACACATGTTTCGAATAAGGTTATGTTTATTAATTTGACGGCTCCGCAGAGGGAGTAATGTCATTACTCCCTCAAATTTAATTTGACTAGTGGCGCCGCCCGCGCTTTGTGTTAAAAACTTTTCAAGTCGTTTTATTGTGATCTATACATTTAATAAATTTTATAAGTATATTATTGATTTAAAATCTAGAATTAATTAATAAATAGCTAGATGTACTAATAACTTATTACATTTGATGTGAATTACTGAAAATATCTAATTTTCTTAGCTTTCTCAAAAGTGGTTGGCAACATTGCACGGACTTGTTTTGGTAACTTTAGAGGTGACTTGGTGACAAGTTGTGTTGGTTACTTCCTTTTCTCCCTTTAGTTTATTTCAGGCAAAATGGGTAAGTGCAAGATCTCATGATTTTCGTGAAATCTTTAAACATCCGTACTTTAAATTGGTAAATAGTGAAACAAATGGCAGAAAAAGTTTTTGTGAACAATTATAAATAGAAATTAGTTGTGATTTGGAGGTATTTTTGTGATATTAAGTGAAAATACCTAACATAACCAAGTTAGTGAATTGACTTTCAAAACATGGTCCATGTATTGATGTATCTCGTAAATGATGTTAAAACAGTTTATCTGGATATTTGCTGAAGACACCAACTGTCATCCACAGCGCTCTGAAATATGCCAATCTACAATAATTTAATATATTTTGTGTAAGTACAGATTTTTCATTGGGTGTTTGTTTTTAGGTATCAGCCGGGATCACTGGCATAAAAGACGCGCCACTGGTGGCAAAAGGAAGCCCCTTCGCAAGAAGAGGAAGTTCGAGTTAGGCCGACCTGCCGCCAATACCAAATTGGGCCCACATCGCGTGCACTATGTGCGTACTCGCGGTGGAAATGTCAAATACCGTGCATTGCGTTTGGACACCGGCAACTTCGCTTGGGGATCTGAGGGCACAGCTCGCAAGACCCGTATCATCGATGTCGTGTACAACGCCAGCAACAATGAGTTGGTTCGTACCAAGACCTTGGTAAAGAATGCCATTGTTGTTGTTGATGCTACTCCATTCAGACAATGGTATGAAGGACATTACATTACCCCGTTAGGGCGTAAGAAGGGAGCTAAATTGGTGAGTGATAGTTTAAACTACCATATCTCTAAAAATTGTAAAGTACATACTCTTTCTATCATCTTATTCATTCATTGTGCTGAATAATTTGGGTATAAACATGATGATACAAATTGCGTGTCATATGATCATTGTGATTTAAGTTTCTTGCAAATACTGATTGCTTTAGTTTTATCTACTAGTAGAGTAAATAACAACATGTTATAAAACGTTTGTTTAAATTTCAGACTGAAGCTGAGGAAGCTCTTCTGAACAAGAAGCGCAGCAAGAAAGTACAGAAAAAGTATGAAGTGAGACAGCGCACCGCTAAGGTTGAACCAGCAATTGAAGAACAGTTTACTACTGGTCGCTTATTAGGTAAGAATCTGTTTTTATTGAGAGAAAGCTGTTTCTTAATATTATGATGAAAAAACTAAAGCGAGGATAAATTAGTAGGTGATTCGTTTTGATGACCCTCTTATTCAATGATTAGCTTGTCATAGTTACTCTGATCTTTATTATGTTAAATAATTTAATTTGTTTGTCGTGGTTATTGATATGAACGGCTGAGTAATTCTATTTTTCATTTTTAGCTTGTTTGGCTTCCCGGCCCGGTCAATGCGGAAGAGCCGATGGTTACATTCTGGAAGGCAAGGAACTCGAGTTCTACATGCGTAAGATTAAGTCTAAGAAGGCCAAATAAGTGGCAATTCAGTTTTGATGGATAAAAAAAAAACATGAAAACTTGGTGTAAATAAACTAATTCACACCTTTAATTTATAAGCTTGCTGTATTACATTCAATTTCCATTCAGTATTTCATTGCTTCTCCTTTTTTAATTAATTTGCCACCTCATGAATTTTTGATTCACAAAATTGTAACATGTTCAGTGAAAGGCGACAAATTCGCCATAGCAAATGTAGTCTAACGGTAGTCTACTGATTAAAATGCCACCGCGTGTGATAATAATGCGAGCGCGTGCGCTTTAGGGTCGCTCTGCAGCGCACAAGCGACCAACCACGTCCCCGACGCGGCGAGCCTGTCGAAGTCGAAAAGATAACGCGCACCCGAACGCATTCGTCCACGAGACTGTTCGTTGGTGCGGTCGGCTGCGTCGGCGAAATCCACGGGCCGTGCACAAGTCGGGTACAGAACGGCGAGCCAGCATTGAGCCGCTTGCCATCACGAGGCGCGAGCCCTCTTCAGATATCGATTATTTCCTAATGTGCGTAAAGACGTTGGGCGCTTTGTAGACGGGGCCCCCCGTGTGCGCGTACACCCCAAACAGCAGCACCAGTTGATATGTCGCACCGTTTACTGCATTGAACAATATCCCGTTGAATAATCTTATCGAACGTTGCAGCATTCCAACCATTGTTGATGGTTTTTGCCGCGCTGAATTTGGCCGAGTGCTCGAAGATCGACGCTGCGTAGTTTCGCAACGAGTGCCGAAGTAAACAAATGACAGTGGCGACGTTCGTTGGGCTGAGAAAGTGAACAATTTCCCGGTGAAAATGTAAGTAACAATCTTATACATATTCCATGTATGCAACTATTGAGTAAGAGCATATATCTTAGTCAATGACAACTTGAAGCATTGTTGTTCAATCTGATAATGCAACAAACATGTTTCCTTGATCGATATAACAATGTTAAACACGACAAAGCGTGAAAAATGCTGCATTAAAAGCATTGACATTGAAGATACAAACTTCAATAAGTTCTATCAATGAATAACTTGGAATATTGTTCATAAATGTACCAAAATTTGCATACAACCGTCTGCAGTTGGCTGAAATCTTATGGTACAAGTTGGGCTGGAGATTTACAAGAGTTGTGTCGATGTTCAGCTTCAGCTGTTCAGCAGGCCGGTCAAGGTCGACTTGGGGGATGGGCCCTTCGACTTCGACCGTACGGCCGACCTCCAGGCCGCTCGGCAGCAGCGGCCTATATTTGCGCCGTCGCCGCCGCCGCCGCCACCGCCTCCAAACTTGATATTCTTTGCGTTGGGCCTGCATAAATCAAACCCGCTCGGGCTCGTGCTGCGGGCGCACTCGAAAAGCAAAGCCCGCCGAATAAATGGGCCCGCTCTCCGCGTCCTCCGAAACGATCATAACTCACGCGCATTCATTTTCGGCGAGTGCGCGCCCTGCAGATGAGTGGCACTTTGTACATATTAGATGCTCTGCGGGTGCACGGCCCGCTTTTTTGCGCCGCTGATGGCGCTTGTTGCAAATTTACGAAATTAGTAACCATGGCAGGGGCCGCGCACCGATGATGATGAGTTCAGCAATCGATAACGGCGGCGGCGGCGGCACGGCATCGGCATGGGCCTCTTGGCTTGGAGGAGGCGCCCGCCTCAATGCGCGTCATTCAATCGCTCCGATTCCATACAATCATCATCATCATCACTTCACGTACCGCGTTTTCCAGCATTTCGCCACCAATCGCGTGGCACGGACGTAATCGGTATCGCTTCGAATGTCAGCTGGCTTGTTCTCAGCGGCTGGAAATGGTCGAGACAATTCTTGTGTCGCATGATGTCTCTGGGTGTTGGAAGTCAGCACACTTATACTCATTCTTAGTCCTTTACCGATTGTTTCACTTCCATGCAGACAGAAGTCTGAAAAATAAGGGTGTTTTTTTAATTACTCCACGTTCTTTCGAGTACACTCACAATTTTTTCTTCGTGGATTCATGTTTTTCAGTTATTGGAATAGAGGTTATGTTCTGAAACAAATGAAACAGTATCATTTTTAGCATAAAAGTTGTTTGTAGTTCGTTTCTCACCTTGTCAGACTTCTTATCATTCTATAAATAAACTATAATTGTTATTTGAATCTACCAATAGGCCAATTTTTGTATTTCTTCTTTATAATTTTTATGGAATCATGACCTGAATGACCTTCAGAAAAAGAGGTTATGTTCTAAAGCAAATGAAACTTGACAATGTTTTTCAAACAACAAATTGTTGCTATAAATTTTTAATACGCAAATTTAAGAATAGTTATAGTATGTTGTACACTGTATCAGTTAATTTAAATTATAAATCTTACTTATTAAAAATAAAATTCTAACTAAAGCGACATCTACATTTGTTCAATTTTAAGTTGCATACGTTTCAAACCGGAAACAACATTGGACCCAATAAGAAAGAGGGCGTACTTATTTTGTTATTATAAAAAAACTATTCATTTTGCTGTGAATTCAGAAATTCAACAGAAATTCAATACCAAGCACACAGGTCACATAGTATTTCATTGCAGAAAGCTATTGCGCACTATTTACATCTGGCTGAATCAGGATAATGGTGCATAATATGAGGCACACACCAGAAAAATGCGCTGAGCTTGATTAAAAAGTCATAGGCGTTCGCAGTCGTTGCTCAGTTGTTTGTTTCGAGTCCATGTATATTATTACGACGCGTTGATATTCATTAGCTGAATGATGCCATTCGCCGGTTACAGTTTTTGCACTTGCAATCATTATTCGAGCTGCACGTGCCTAGAGCGTTATTTAAGATTCGTATGCAATACGACTTTTTGCAAGTTGTTGCCTGGAAGTTCAATGGTATAAACACTCGTAGATTTGTTGCAATTTGTCAACATTTTGATGCAATATTTACCATGCTAGTTTATTGGGTGTTGTTCGCACATCGAGGAATTTGTTCGTTTCATGATGTCAGCACGAAAATTAATTGCATTGCTGTGTTTGTACACACACAGTACAATATGAAGTGGGTAATTAATTAATCTTGTTAATTGTGTGCCAGCCCCTTGGGAGGAAAGGTTTCTGCAATGTAGCTTCATTGCTGCCTCGTTATATATTTCTTGTTGTTTGTTGCTTGTCAAAATCTCGAAAACCAATTAATTTGGATAAGGGCTACAATTTTCTAGAACGTCCACTAACAAAATGCCCTGCTCTTTTAAATGAGCAATTGCCTTTGCTGAAATATTTAGAAAAGAAAACTCATCAAATATCTGGATTACCCAAAGCATCATTTTGCGATTTTACAGCGCCACCTGGAATTATTTTATCAGCCCAATAATTAAAATCGTTCCAAAACTGGATTAATCACCTTGGAAGTTTACTTCGCCTGATGAAGACCATATGCGTTGCAAATTGCGTGAAATAATGCTCGCGTGTCTTGCTAAATTCGTATGGGATCGCGTCTACGTGCAAGTTTGTTTGCAAACGAATTACAAATTAACTTAAGATTATCATCTCTTGCGGCCGGTTGTGTAGTGAAGCGGATGCCCTGCCCTCGCGCTATTCGTGGATACTCGCAAATGCGTAATTTATATGGCAATCGATAGCGACATTTGTCTACAAATACAAGACCTAACCCAATTTAAACGATTGGCTAGCGAACGTTCGCAAATAGAACTCTAGGGCCATGTTGACGCTGTTGTTGGTTGTATCCTTCGTGTTGCTGCGAACGAGGCTGCGAGATAGCAGACAATTCATTTCGTCTGCAAGGGGTAAAGATGTTCCAGTTCCATTCGTCTCGCCAACGCATTCGCAGCGCTTCTCATCGTTGCTCCTCACAAACAACAAAGCACTAGAGACAACTTTGCGCCGTACACATTCGAGCTGCAAAACATTTTATAACATTGCGATGCGACGAATGTGATAACTTCGCGTCAAGTACTCAAGGAATGCAGACAGACAGGCTAATACAACTTGGCTCGCATTTGTTTCAGGTTAGGCGTGTCTCGTCGTGAATATCTACAATGTAGATAGTTTTACCTGAAATAATGAACTGTTTATTTGTTTCAATGATTTTATGAGTTTTTGTCCTACACGTTGTACCATTGTCTAGGGCTGTTAAGTTGGGAATACCTCGATGTGTGGGTAGATATTTGCATAATTTTCTTATTTATGAACCAGCACGTTTTCGCCGTTAATTTGCCGTGTTTAACTCCAGCCGTTTGTACGTTCAGTTCACGAGTAATGATAAGGTTTGATTGCGTTTGCTAAAAATTTGCTGGGCAGAGAACAATAAAGTCAGCAAGGTATGAACAAACTTCTATTTGATTATTTTGCTAACGGAGTAATAAATAAGATGACCCCGTGTCAGTCTGGGAGGTATGACATGATATTGACATGAGCGCCCTCTTCGAAACATTTGCCCACCTTCTCGTTATAGATTATTTTTTTTTATTCTGCAGTTTTAATTTTAGAAAATTAATTATCGTTGCTTTGCATTTTAGACAGCTTCTGTTAATTCGTAATAATAGGTTTAGAAATTATTGAAAAAATTTGCATTAATGAATATCAATTTCAGGTTCTGATAGAGACCGCATGGCGCTGTAATCGCATAAGGGTGAATTGAGTTTTAAATATGTGACATCTTCCTACTTTTTCTCTGAACGGAAAAAATCGCTGATTGAAGTTATAATCACATAAAAACAGAAGTTTCAGGATTATTTACTTGTTATATTTCACTGGGAAGATCATTTGAACAGACTGCATCGTCTGTAGGAGGAGGAAGGTGATAAGAGTCGATAATAATAAAAGTACGAAAACAGTTTTTAAACACTGGTTTAACTATTTTATTGATATGTGTGTTTATTCAGCTGTCTACTAATTTCTAGAAGAGATACAGCATAGGACATAAACTTGATAAGTTATTCCCAGAGCATAATGTTAAAACATCAAAATACATACATTTGGAGATAAAAATACTGACCTTCCTTATTCCCGAGGCGTATCTATCATCCAGTTGGTAAACATCATCATGAACGTGCGAACGATGGATGCCATTGACAAGGATACTCATTATAAAGGTCGATTAAGCATTTTGACGAGGCATCTCACAGAGTGGTATCAGTAGGTACATTGAAATGGTCGCAATATAAAGTGATATATTGTTCGTTAACTTCATTTGATGAGTTCCATTAGAGGCTGGATAAAGCCTTCAATGTCATCTTTCATTAGTCCATTTAGTACCATGGACTCTAACAGAAAAGGATGAACCCAAAGTCTGATGATTGGTACAAATCAAAATGAAAAGTTGTCTATATTTTATCCTGAAACTTCTATGTTGAGAAACAGTAGCGCCACTTGAAAAGGCGGAAAAAATAGTAAGCATTTCAGATTATTAATCTACAAACTTACAATACAAACATTTGCTAATATTTTTTAGTAAAATGGTTCAAATTCGCATTCCAGTGAATATCCCAAAATCTATTATTACATTAAAAAGCAGATCAACAACAAATCTCTAAGTGATTCATCATTGTTCATCAAATTTGGGACTTTTGCTGCTTTGGAGTATCAACAATCTCTGATGACTGCTATGAAACTCAAGAACAATATCAGAAACTCATCACCAAAGGATACAATCGTCTACCATCATTTGTTGGGTATCATTTTATAGCCATTTCAATAATTGACCTTATCATTTTTCTAGTGAGCTTGAGTCGAAGATGACGCCTTCGTTAGTAAATAGTGTCATTACGCTCCAGGATAATTGCACGAGCATACTCCACTGACTCCTCAACTTCTGAACGACTGAAAGGCGCGCATTGTTGTTGCTTATGGATTATTTACGATTGCGTATTATCGGCCAAGGTCGCCGCCGCAACGAATCGTGTGCGGTTTGCAGAATGGTGAGTGTGGCTGCCGGCCAGGGATGAACCAATTTTCCAATACGTTGGAACGAACGAATCACCAGCAGCGCGCACACTATCAAAGTGTGGTGCTCCTTCCAAACACTCGAAACGGCGGGTGGGTGGCACACAAATACCAGACCTGTGGTCGGCGATCGCATCGCGCGCTCCATTGAGGTATCGATTCGCCTGTTAAAAATTGATGGCCAGATTGGATGTGTTTCTTTGCGTGTCGCCCAACGTGGAGCAGCTAGCAACAAGGCAGCGAACGCAGGCCCCTTGTTCGCGCCTCAGGTCCACGACGACGCTTTCTTCTGCGCATTCTTCCTCCCAGCAGGGCATATAGATTAGACCTTCAGTGAAAGCTGTAATGGAAATGTACGGCAATCCCCATTCCTGGATAGCCATCATATGGTTTAGTGTCCTACAATCTCCAAATTTGCTCCTGGAAGACGTATCTATATGTTTTTCTTTTGTTACCTCATTGTCCGCCATTATTGATCGAATCTCGAGCCTAATTTCTGTTCTTCATGTTGTAGATTCAATCAGCCATTTTCCTGTATCTGCGAATCTGCAGTTGCATCCTCACCTATACAAAAAAATTTATTTGTAAATGGTTAATTAGAAAAATTTGTCTGACATATTTGCTCGTTGAGAGAGGCAATAATTGAGTTAACGATGGAAATCTGAAAATATGATTAAAATGCCTTTCGGGGCAATACGGAGACAAATGCCTGTTTTTCTCCGTAATTTTCCGGCTCGCCGGAGCTTTTACTGCAGTACGACGACATCAACGACGAGAAGGACGTTTTTTCCTGGTTTATTCCCAGTTACAAACAATGAGAGAGTATGCCCCATGCAGTGGCCAGCCACTTTGACTCGAAATGAAAAAATCCCTGCTCACCAGACGAGATTATTTACGACCGGGGGGTTTTTATCATGAACTGGAGCCGGGGCACACATAAGAAAAGGCAAATGGAACTCTTCGCGAGTTGAACCCTCGCATACAAATGCCCATCCTGCTTCTGCAATACATTTACGCGTCAAATCTCACACGTGAACACTAATTCTAGTTTATTCCTCCGCAGAATGTTGCTGTTTGCATTGCTCTTTCGCTGTGATTGCAGTATAAAATAGTTTTAGTATCTTGGGGCGATATAAACATTGATGCAATGACGAGCATAACTTTAAAGTGACAAATTTATTCATAGAAAATAATAGGAAAAGTTTTACTTTTAACAATGTCTTCTTATCTCATTAAAGCGTGCTGTATAGAGAATTTTGCAAGGATAATATGATATATAAAATTGAGTTTGGAAATCTGCACATTTTGACAATAGGATAATCTTGAAGGCAAGTGTCGCCGCCCTAGTGGGAAAAAACAAAACTTGTTTAAGGATATAAACAAATTCAGCTGTTTAGCCACCATATTTGTATCCTTACGCTATAACATCCGGAAAAACCGGATGTTGTGCATTTGCATAATTTAATTTCACATTTTGCATGCAAATTGAATTCATGTTTTTGTTTGCCTACCATTTTTAATTATTTATTTCCGCATTGTTTTAGTTAACTTTTCTTTGGCTCATTTATCATATCAATCATGTCGGCACATTCGGGCGGCAGCAGCGATGACATCAGCGTGAAATTGCACCGCCAACAGCCACAATCAGCCGATGGCGAGCCACAGCAGGCGCACAAGTATCAAGGACGGCAGCATCGTTCAAATTCGCTGGGCGCGCGATTGTCGTTCAAAGGATTGTTACGAGATGGCCTGCATATGCACTGGCAGTAAGTAAAATCCTTTGCATTCTCTGTAACTGTAAGCATTCGGACCGTTATCGCTCCTCCATCATGTTTCAATTTGCACATGGCGATGGAATAAGATGAACGAGAGCCCCCTGGTGCTAACGCACGCAATATGAACGGCGGTTTATTTGTTTGGATGGCGTTTTATTTTCGATTTGGCAGCCGCACGTATTATCTCTCCAGTGGCTATTTCGATGCTAGGCGCTGCCAGAGTTTCGCATGCATATCACGTCTGTATCATAAAACCGAAGATAAATGTATGTGGGATCGTCGTCGTCGATTTTCATCATCGGGTGTTTGACGTTTCATGCATAAAAGCTGCTTTATTCGGATTCGAAACGATTGTGGGTGGCGTGGCTCAAATTCGCGGATTATTTTCATGTTATGTTTGTTTTTCATTTATGCACAAATATTTTTATGTGATGATCTTTTTGATTTGCGTCAAACTGTTTGAAATTAACTGAAAAAAAGGATCAAGTCAGTGGCGCCGCCCTAGCGGATAAAAATGTAAACTCCAATAGGAACATTGCAAAATAAGTTTAAACCATTGAAAAGAGAGTAATATTTACTTTTGAAGAACAATCTTAATGTTTAGAAACTAGTTTTTTTAAAGATTTTGTCTGAGATATCAAAGTGAAGTAATCTTAGGCATCAATTATTGATAAAAGTATGTGATTATGTATGACAGTGTGTTCGAACAACTTTATCCTGAAAGAAAGATTAATTCTTATCAATAATTATGATTTCAATAGCACAAAACTATTGAAAACATCAGATGTTCTCAACTTTCTTAAAGCCTTCTTGTGTTCGATTGAATATTTCAAATATATACACAGATTTCATTTGCTATTTAGAAACTATTTCAGAAGTTGAATGAAAACTTATGAAAACATTTACAAGAAATTGGCACATATTTATCTCAACTAGATTGACCTTGTTTTTTTGTAGTAGCTTCCACATTCAAATTTTTGTACCAATTTCTTGCCATTCACTAGTTTCCACTTTTAAGTATACTACATTAAAACTGATGATAGATATCTTAAACATGTTTTCATCAACTAGTAAACAATTCTTGTCATATGAAAATTGTAGCTTCACTTAAACAATACAGTTAAACACTGAATTATGTCAGGAAAACGTTTGGAAAATAGAGCATGTATTATAAAGTTTGAATCATTCAAATTGCGCGCAATTTTGAAATGAAATTTCTGAGTAAACGTAAACGTAACAAGAGAACGTGAAGTAATTTTTCTATTTGCAATTTTTCATTAATTGCAATTCCAATTCCATTGTTTATAGCACGCCTGAAGGCTGCAAGCGTGCCTATTCTATAAATAATTACAATAACACAATAAGTGTTTTTATTCGAAATTGGCGAATATGAGAAGGGAACTGGTGGTACAATGCCATGAGTGCAATTTGCTATTATTATTGAGAACGATTTGCCATAACAACACGTATTTGTGTTCGTTCGCATAAAACTATTAAGAAAATTAACACGTGCAATCTGCAATTTGTTACCTAGAGCTCTATACATAAATAAGTTTGTTTTCATCGTCTTGAATGTGCACCAGCTTCAAGCTGGCACGAAAATTGGGCGAAAAGTGACATTATAATTCAGTTTGATCAAGTACAGTTTCAGTCAGTATTAAAACTGATGTGATTTTCTGGGTAAAATTGAGTTTTGTGTCTCAAAAATTGAAAAGCGAGAGGTGAAATCAGATATAATTTAATTATTATGGTAGGAATTCAATTTGTTTGAAACAAAAATCTGTTGTTCAAAAAATTCATCAGTTGAATTCTAAAAATAAACAAAAATAAGCAAAAGAAATACAAAGTAATATGAAACCAAAAATATTGTTATCTGGCCAAAAAATCATGTGAAAATAATTACAATTTATAGTTGAAAATCATAAAGAGTTAATGGAAATCCACAAAATGTCAAAACTATATCATCTTAAATACGTTTGGAATCAGAATTGATTGAATTTTCGCCAATTTAGAGATTGACATTTTATGAAATTGAATCGGTTGTGTTATTCCAAATCATCAAAAATGCGCCATGTCAGCCAGCGTGAGCGAAAATCTAATTTATACACGAGAAAAGCTGTTAATATTATTATTGTAGGACCGCAATTTTCAATTTCCAGACATGTCAAGCACATTTGCTGGGCGCGAATGTTGCCGAACGTTGATCCAGCCGTAAAGAGAACAACGTGGAAACAGCTTTTCCGTTTCCATTAATTTTTTCCCTGGCTATTTCTACCTCGATGTCGGTTTTATATTCGCTCGGCAAACCCACAATTCCAAAGCGATCCAACAAAACTCTCTGAAATTATATGACCCCTTTACGGGAAAATTCGACCAAGTTTTCTGACCTTTTACGTGACGAAAAATTAATCGTCATTTGCGAGAAACTTTTTAATTATTTAATTCTTTAATTAATTCTTGCTTCAGCCGTTATGAACACACTTTTTACGCTTTCTTCCAAGAAGTTTTAATTGTACTTATTTTTAGTCCTTTTGTTTGTGTTCAACTTTCAAGATATCACGTAAGAATATAAACAATTAACAATTACATATCAATTAATTTTGTCATTTTCATGAAGCACATCCATAATTTGTACGCCATTTAACGAACTGAGCGCAGATTAAGGACAACCAATTCATCAGCGTGTACATTAATTACAATAATTAACTTATTTTGTTAATTGTTTATAACGACGTGTTCATTTTTCTGCATTTAAGTCTGGGCTGTAACGAAACGACAAGGCGCTGAAACTTTATAACATTGACATACATGTAAAGTTTACCAACAAGTAATATCGATTATGGAAGACTTTTATATTCATGTTATTCCGCGTAAGCCTTCTTTGATGTAATTAATAACGTACTCGTTCGTACGCACTACTTTACGAGCCGTCTATAATTAAACACCGATTAAAATTTGAACGTCGATGGTTTTCTGGTATTCTGCATCATATACGCGCACGAATATGAAGTAGGTGTGTTAAATTTATTTCAAAGTTCTTGTGGACCAACTGATATATTTATGGTTCGCACGACGTTATCTCGAAATTTCAATCTGTGTTTACACTTGTTGAAAATTAACCGGCCGACCGGCAAATTAAGGTTGTAGATAAATTACGAAAAATACCACCACAGTGCAAACGAGAAGTGAGTTTAACACTGAAGTATTTACCGGTCGAGCAAGTCGTGTCCTTGCTGTTGAGTGGGTGTTCGCATGGTCAACGAGCACCCAACAGGACATTCTTACAAAGTGTCATCAAGAATGCCAACTCGAGTCGAGGAACAGCATGATGGTCGAATGTATGTGACAATATGACAATTTAAATGCGCTTATTTACACGAATCTCGATAAAATCAAGTTTTAAGCGATACCTACATTTTCAAAATGTATTGGTATTTACAATGAATAATACAAAGAAACTGTAATCTTGTAGTTTTTACATCGAATGAATCTCATCAAAGTGCAAAATACAATTCAGATTATGAATTAAAAGTGACGTTTTCTGGATTACAATTCACAGATTCGAAATTCATCTGATACTTTCACAATTTCATTTTTAAATCTGAATACATTTCTTCGTTTTTGAAATCTAATTGATGCTTTCTAAATTGCAATCATAGATTAACAGTGCATTTTGTTGGTAAAAACCTTTGCATCTTTCAATAAAATTTACTAGTTTTAAAACTTAATGATACGAACATACATAAAATGCAAATTAATTGAAATTTTGTTTACGACGTTGTACCTTATTATTTTACACGCGTTAATTAAATTAACAATCGATAAGATCTTTTAATTAATTTGCGGCAAGATATTGGCTATGGGACGTCCTCTTGGGTGCCCTTTCTGGGTGGTATCCTTGCCACATCATTGCATCATTGTTGTTTATTGCAGCGAGTCGTTCATATTTATTTCAGATAACTCATTTCTGAATTTATAATTACAGAGCGCGATCTAGAAAGGCAGACTGACCAGACAAGATAAATGCAGTGATGCAAAATGTAAGAATCTTGCTTGTTCCATCCACAAGATTCACTGCAATATGCATAAACATTTCCCAATAGGAGATATTACTTGTTCATAAACCAGAACATAATTTTACCATTTTAGTAGTTACATTCTTGAAATATTTATGAGTAAAAGATAACAACGCATTCTAAATGCAATGAAACTTGTATAGCTATCGCTCATAAGTATTTCGCTTGACACGTTGAGGTAAAACGCCTGAATTCTTTTGTCATTTTGTATGCAATGGAAATGATAGTCGCGCGAGACGTTTGTTAATGAATGAAAAAACAGCCGACTAAATGCACAGTGAGTTTAAAGAGGTTTTCGACTAATTCGCTTGGTATTGACATGATAAGAAAGCTATCCTAACGATTACAATAATTCAGATGCTTATTTTCAGAGCGTTGTGAAATAATTTTTGAAATTCCTATGCTTAATTAACATATCAGGCATAGAAAATCCACAATTACAAAATAAGCGCCTTATTAAAATAATGCCTGATTGAATTATAACTGCAAACTTATAATAATAAACTTATAATAACAAGTTTTTGACTAGAAAAACTTTGTCAGGTTCTCCAATGAAAACTTTTGTGAATTACTGTATGGTAGCGCCAATAATACAAATTCAGCGCTGACCAAGGATGCGACTCTTCGAGGAGGACGTCGTTTTGTTGCCGTTTTGTTGCATTCATGCGCATTTCGTTCGCATGACGATGGAATCATGATGCATCTTCTTGTGTTCGTTGTATCCGTCGGCACAATTCTGTAGTTTATTTGCGCTGACTGCAGCAGACAGAAGAAAAACGCGGCCTGAAGTGGCATTTTGCCAGAAATGTTCCTTAAAGGCTCGCATTCTCCTTCGGGATGTTCGTGCTAAATACCCCACAACGTTTGCCGTGTAAGTTATATGTCTGCACGGGACGCTGAGAGAAATAACTTTTTATTTCCAGTGTTTCCATAATTGCAGAATGGAACAATCAAATTTCATTTCAAAATTCAATGAAATATCTCCGTTGCTGTTGCCAAACTTGTGCTCCCATTGCAGATTGCTAAAGGAAATGAATAGATACTATTAATTTGCAAATTTAATGAATTATCTTGCTGTTGATTACCTGGTAATTAATTCATTTGAATTTCATTGATTTGAAGCATTTAGAAACTGGAAATGTCTCATTGGGTTGCAGGCAAATAAATATTTCATCGAGTCTGGTCATTTCCGTTCTGTAGTGTTCCTTAATGAGATTTCTACAACAAAAACTTGCATTTTAATTGCTCATTAGTTGATCACTGTTTGGTGCAGCAATCTCCGGATGTTTCTTATTGGTCGGCATCCTTTGGGGCAATTTCACTTTCGTTGCACCAACTCCTCGTGCTTTATTTTCGCGTTTTGCGCCAATAATTCATACGAATAACCTTGAATAGCTAACGCAGAAGAGAGAATGCATGGGCGAAACGAGCCGGGTGCGTTGGAAGATTAATGGCCGTGTAGTTTTCATTGACAAATGTGCCCAAATCAGAATCAATATTTAAAGTAATTAATTTCCAGTTGTTTTATTAATGGCAGGTCTTTCTGCGCTTCGTTTTTGAAGGGTGATTGTTGCCGGCATCGCTTGAGCCTTGCCACCATCTTTCGAGTCGGATTTCACGCAAAATAAGTAATGGCAAGGCGGTTTTGTCTGGCATTCTCATATTGTATTCGTTTGTATATGCGTGCGCTCGTTGTTGCTGGTTGCCCTCTTTTCCGTATCGCGGCGTGGATTTAATTTATAACTCGAGCATTCATACATTATCGCATTGTGTTATGTCTCGGGCGTTACTTAGTTTTTGGCTTTATTTCGTTGTTGAGCACCGTGCTCGTCCGTGCCTGCAACTGCCAACTGCGTGCGACTCTTCGCTCTTATTTTAGCCGTGTCGTAATAGCATGAATAGTCTGACATGAATTGTGCATTTCGGGCGTAATTAAATTGCGTTTTAGGTTGGCGGCTCAAAGATGAAGCATGTCATTTGTATTGTATGTAAAATATGTATGCTCTTTAAAGGATATCGCTTGTTCTTGAAGTTTGTTTATAAGGTTTGCAACATTTCTACATTGAGAGAATTCGCTATACACCTAAAACACATTTAATATTATATAATTCCGTACAAATCTATAACAAGGCTGAAATTGCTTTATTTTTTAGGTTATGTTGTTCTATCATGTGTGGAGGGAGTAATGACATTACTCCCTCCACGATATCATAGGTTTATTAGGGATGTTTTTACTGCACATGCGTATAAGACGTATGCGACGTTTGCTATTACTACGCATGCGTTGCGCTTGGTTGCTGTTTATCCTTTGTACGCATGCGTCTAATGTGTTCTGAAAAGGCGGGCTATTTAAAAATGATTTTCTATGAATCCAAGAATATTCAAAATTTTCTTGTTTAAAGTCCTAAATTTGGATGTACCAACAACATACGCAGAGAAATCCATCACATATGTAATGGCTGCCACTCAAAACACTACATGCCAAAACATATGCTCCACAAATCCATGGTTTGTCATCACTTCAAAAATAACATTAATTTTGCCGTTGAAAAAATGACAGCTGACATGTCAGCTGAAGTGATAAGAGGGTTGCTGAAGACTTGGGAGCAATCGATGTACACTTGGTGGTGGATGCCCCCTCGACATCTATCCTCGCTTTCGATATCGCATTCATGGCGAAAGCGTCGATTCGCAAATTCCCGAACGTTTCGAGCACTCGATGTCGACGTCAAAGCGTTGTCGATGTATTCGGCCTGTGCGTGCAGGGATGCTGATTCGATGATGTCGATAAACGTGCAGATGTTCGTCCGTACGCCTGCACCGAGAAGGATCGTGAGGGATGGATGCCTGGATCGGCAAACGGTCGAAGGACGAGTCCTTGCTCCAGATTCCGCAGCGGCGAGCTCCAGAAATTAGACGGCCTACTGGATGCTTCCTTTTTATCCTCGTATTTTAAACTTGAACGAATTCTCGTTCAGCTCGTCGCTGTCGAAATACTAGTTAAACAAATTGGTTTTCTGGTTTGGTAATTCTTTCTCGTGGTAATTTTATTCATTTTCTTCTCAAAGGATGTATGGACTATTTTTAAATTAGTACAAAACATAATGCTGGTATATGAACGATGAGATGATACAGATTTTTATTGTGAATCACTGTTTATATAAAATAATGCTACTTTCTTCAAGATATAGGAGGTTTTTTTTCTCACTTTTTAACGTCGTTTACAGGAAAAAAATAGAAACATTTCCTATCTACATGATTATAGGCAACTTAACTTACACTCGATTAACGTTTTGACGATTTCTCATGTAATTTGTCTGGATTATGATTATGAATTTGTCCGTATTATGATCTTAATTGTTTTTCTATTAGTTATTTTTATTATTCCCTGAAATGAAATATAATTTGATTTCAAATGAAGCCAGAAAACTTATATTTCTTCAAAAGTTTTAAAAGATGTACAATAAGTCACATATAATTATAATGCAAAACAATTCTTTTTTATTCTTCTTTGATTTTTAAACATCGTTCATGAAAAATGTCGAATTCATAAAAGCAAAAGAAAGTTTCTTCAGTAAATCAAACAAATGGCTATCATTGAATAATATTTCATATGTCTAGCTACTGGTAGATACGTACCTATTAATATTTCCAATTATTTTTTATTATCTACGATAATATATTGGAATAAATAACTTATCTAATGTTGCAATAAAGACACATGTAACTGCCCATATGTGTCTTATAAATAATCTAGAATAAATGAGAACAAATGAGAACAGCGTTATTTATACATGCTTAAGATAAATATTATTAAATTTATATGATAATGATATCATATAATATCTTATTTCTTGAAATTATATAAAATTGAATCCATAAAGTTGCTTAACAATACAATGAGCTTAAGTTGTAAATTAATAAAATATTTTTGTTCTTTTGCACATTTTTATAGTGAAACCGAAATTTGATTAATTTTACATTAATTGCAAATTTAATATAAAACATTTGAAATCTTTAAGCAGATTGGTTATTCTTTATTTTCTATTTGTTGGTAGGAACAACAAAATATGTTCAACAACCATTACATTAATTCAAATGGTAGATATTATAAAACAAGAAGATATTAATATTCAATTCCGTATATTATTGAAAAGAAAATTGATTGTGGAAGTTCATTTTTTTTAAATTTGGATAATAATCTATTAATTATCTTCATTTTCCATCGTCTTCATGGTTTGATGAAATCTTTCATTTAGTCCTTTAGTTTCACCCAAATTTTCCCAAAAAAGATCTAAATGATAAATATGTAATGAATCTTCTTGATCCTAATATTGTTCAGCAAATTTTCCAGTTGTTATGGCTAAAATAATGTTAAATTATAAGGATAAATGATATCCATGTTTCTTTGGAAGTTTCATTCATTAATTTGATAAATTTTCAACCTTTTAAAAGTTGGTATATTTTCAAACAATCGAAAATTCCAAGTTTAATCCTTTTCATTGCACTTGAAATTGTTTCATCATCTTAGAATAACATGTTTCATGTTTCTTTAATCAGGCTTAAGTGGATTTATAGTAGAGGCAATTTATGAGTAACAATCAATTTGTATAAATAAACCTATTGCACTATTTTTGAATAGATATTTTCATGATTTATCTTGAAAAAATGGGTCAGGATTAGACTATAGTTAACTTTATATTAGGAGCTTGTATTCCTAGATTAGAATTTACACATTTCAGGAATTCAAAAACTAGAATTAAAGTTGAAAATGTTTGTAATTTAATCCTCATCTGAACTTTTTAATGACATAAACAAGGATAACATGATGTTCTGACCAAATGTCATGGGTATATTTGGTTTCTATGTTAGAATTTGAAAATTTCAGGATCTGTTATTGCAATTCGAAGAATTCAAAAACTAGAACTCAAGTAGAAAATCTTTGCAGTTTAAAATCTATCCTAACTTTCCAACCTAAAATAGATATAAATAAGAATAACATAATGTTCAGAAAAATTTAAATTCTATGTTAGAATTTGAACATTTCAGGATCAGTTACAACAATCCCAAAAATTCAAAAACCAGAACTAAAGTAGAAAATCTTTGCAGTTTAAAACCCATGTGAACTTTCTATCCCAAAAAGACATAAACAAGGATAACATAATGTTCAGATAAATTTAAATTCAATGTTAGAATTTGAACATTTCAGCATCAATTACAAAAATCCCAAGAATTCAATACCAGAACTAAAGTGCAAAATCTTTGCAGTTTTATCCCCAACTTTATAACAAAAAAAAAGAAACATAACCAAGGATTACATAATGTGTGATCATGCCAAGATGGCATCTTACATACAGATATTTTATACCTTATCTTTAACAGTATAAAACGAAATTCCTACTTTCATTGTAATCCTCTGAAATATCAACAATGGAAATTCCAATACTTTCCACACCCTAAAAGATAACTGTGATGAAACGCACATAGAGTTAATCCGGAATGCAATTGATCCAACAGAAAATAAACACAATTTGCTTACATTGCATATATTCCTCCTGGAAGTTAACAACATTCAACCACTCTCACCACCAAACAACATCCACACATGTAATAATTGAGTACAACCACCTAGAAAACCACCTCAGAAGCTAGTTCTACCTCAACCACTTTCAACCAACAATAAGGACTCCTGTGTATCCTGCAATACGTTCCACACATTGTAGCTTTTAGTTTCACACCAGCCTATAAACTCAAGGCGAAGCACGAAGGGGAAGAACAGCAGAGAGGGATTCATACTTATATTTATTCGCCAATGCTTTTGGAAGCAACCGTACTGAAAATAGCACCTGGGTCAAGCACGTGGGGCTGCGTTTTGTTTGCCTTCGTGCCTGTTTACTCCTTCGTTGCTTTCGCGGACAGTTATCCTGGTTAGGTCACATCGAGCTGGGCTTGTGTGGTTGTTGTTTCAATATGTGCTCAGCTATTCGGATGCATCCTGACCAATGGTTATCCACGCTTCCTCGTGGTGTGCAAATGATACGGCTTAATGCGAAAGCGTTAATCAACTTTATTATCCTGGAAGTTCGAAGGAAGCACTGGCTTTATGCTTATGCATTTCATTCCGGGATTATTGCATAACCAATAGGTGTAAACCAGGATGAGGTACCTGGAATTCAAGGAACTTATGTTATTATGTAAGTTATTATTATGTTTGTATACTTATTTTTAAATTTCAGTTTGTGCAAAATTGGAAAAAAATTTCAGGATAATGACGCTTGTAGCGCCATCATGTGGTGACAATAAGTTATCCTGTAATTTTCATAAATTGTATGTTTACATTTGTTGATTGGTTACTTCCTGTTATTTATTTCCTGGTAGGTTATTTTTTTTAATATGCAATATTTGGATTTATTAATCAACAGTAAAAACCTTAAATTTGAGTTTTCAAGTGTAAAAATCCTAGGATACAATAAATATTTCTACAAAATTTCAATAGGTGTCACTAGTTGTCTTATTAAAATGTTTTGACCCATAAATTCAAAATGTTTATTTATAATTTCTAAACATTCACTCAAAATTTATATCTTTATCAAAGATTTCTGAACACATTAGAATTTAATTAATTCCTGTCATGATCTTTCAATGCATTTCTTGTTGCATTTAAATAATTAAAAGGCAAAAGATTGTATACTCATAATAATTACATCAAATAAATATGTTTTATTGATAAATCATATTAAATGATAAGTGATAATTACGTGGTTATTATTGATGTAAAGCTTAATCAAATTAAAATATAGAGAACTTAATAGTAATACTACTAATTAATGAAACTTTGATTAGAATATTTTCTATGCAAATATAAATAATTATCAACTCAGAAGTAAATACATAATATTTATGCACAAATCACAAATATGTTTTCTAATCATCAATCGAATGTAAACACACATCGATTACAACTAATTTAATTAGACGAGTTGTACTCCAACGCAGATTATTTTCGAACAAACGTGCAATCTTGGCGAATTTAGAGAAATGACCATGTGAATCAAATATTTGTCACCGAAATATTGTTTAAGTAATTAGCAAATATTTGAAACCTATTTGCTTCTCAAATTCTAATTAGCGTGCGATTACTAATTGCGGAGTTTTCCTGTCGTAATCAGCAATGCATAATCGTAAATAAAACAAAAAAATGAAACAATACGCAAATAATAGTTGTCGAAAACAAAAACATAAATCACGAGTGCAATTAAATAAAAACTGAAATGAGAACAATGAACAGGTCGTCATCTTTTGCGCATAACTGTATAATAATTTATAGTATATCTCATTAAATTTAAACATTTACTAGAATTTTTACAATTGTTATTAAGAAATTATCAATTAATTTTCACAAAAAAGAAATGTGATTTAGATTTCTAAATGAAATTGAGAAGGAATCAAATTAATTTCAAATCTGTGATTTGTAATCCTGAAAACTTCACTTTTAATTCAAAATGCTATAAATGTAATTTCGATTCATGAAATGTAATTTAGAAATTGTCATTTGAATTTCAGAAAGCTGGGTGATAATTTACCTATAAAAATGAATTATTATTTAACAAAAAGTGGCACTAATCTGATTTGCAATTGAACTCTGCAGAATTTCATTTAATGTATTCTCAATTTGATTAATCTTAAATACATTTAATCATTTCTGATATTAAACTTATTCTTTCACAAATATATTTATCAAATCTGAATTACAATTGTTGCAAACTGAATTACATATAATAAATCTGCATTACATTTGCTGCTTTCATAATTACAATTTATTAATTAATTGCATCTTATCCTTTTTGAATTTTCATTGAAAAAGTTGTAAATTAACATTCTATTTTTTGTAATATAGCATTAAATTTTGATGTGATGTACTTCAAAGTAATAATTTCCATGAAAACTTTTATGTGGAACGTAATAATCCCTTCCTCTTCACACAAGAGTTAATTGCACTTGACTTATAATTAGATACTCGTTAACCCACTCAACTAACTTTTTATTGATTCAACCTGCACGAGTACTTGCAATAAGTCGAAGCAAATGTTTAAACAAATATTATTTTATGCGATGATCACGTTCATCAATTAATAGATTCCTAACAGGTTTCAATCTTAAGACTAATAAGAATAATGATTTTTATTAATTATACGTTTATGGACGTAAATTCAATTAAGTTATTTATTGTTCATAGTGGGTGATTTAAAACTATTCGATACGAGTTAATGCACTTGTGGTTTGCTGTCATTTGATGTATTAATTGAGATTGGTACTCTCAATATAACTTCATAATTGGCTTTTAGTGGGAAATCTAACAGGAGGAAATTTGTGTTAGCAACATGGCAATTATTTGCCAACTGCTCTGTAGTTTGGAATTTCTACTGGACTGTAGTTTGCAATTCTGAATATGTAATTGGAATGATGATTACGTCAAGATGTATTATATTAATTTTTTAATGTGGTTAATGAGTAATTTGATGAATTCTCATTAATCTTACGTTTGTTGGAAAATTAGTATTTGAGAGATATATGGGAAAATGTGAATTTAGTGAAAATTGAGGTGCATTTTTCAATTTTATATGTTACCTCACTATTTTCTTGCATCCTATTTGCAAAATTGAAGGTATTTTATTGCAAAACTTTATTACTTTAGCCAATATACCATTATTCTTCAAATATATTTCAATGTAAAAATTTAAATAATTGTCATTTATTACTTTTTCAGAGTCACTCTGAACAAATCCTTATGAAAATTTAAAAAAATAATGTGTTTTTATAATCTCATTTGTCTGTTGAAGCCTGAAATATTTAATGTTAAAATACCTTGAAAAATCTTTAAAAAATAATTTTCAATGCATTTAAATTATGTAATTCTACCATTAATGAACAATTTTCTCACAATTAATTAAAACAATCCAACTAAAAACAGCAATTTTCCCTTGTGGGTCATTTTGTTTTGATTGCATGTAATTCCAACCATTAATAAACAACCCACAGCTTATTTTTATAGTACTTTATACAGTTGTAATTACGCATCTTAATATGTAGCCTCATTGTAGCAACGACCATTAGAACGAAACTCCATGATATTGTTATAATAAACGAGTTAATGGCTCGGTCGTACATGTTTTAGGCGCTCAGCAATGCGTTTGCTTAATCGATTTTCATTAATAAATGTCAATTGTTGCAACCTTGATACACATTACATTATCATAACAATTGATCTTGTTGATCGCGGTGTAATGCAATGCATACTACTTCGTTCTTGTTTGTTTTTATTTGCAATACAAAGTGATACAAAATGATGGAATTAATTTACCATACATGATTCTAAAATATATTTTAATAAAATAATGATTTCAGATATTTAATCTGAGGATATCTTTGTTTGTGAATGTGATAATTGTGAATTTTTGATGGTGTTGTTGATTGTTGATATTGAAAACACTTTGTAGAAAAAATTCTAATCGAAATACATATACAAATTAGGCCAATCAGTTACAATAATAGCAAGTTTGTCAAGTGGATGAATTAAGGCAGATACAGATGTATCGGACGAGATCGGAGCATGGAGATTGCTTTAATTATTTCTAGCGGTGCCTTTTATTGATTGATTTCGATTAACTAATACAAGAATGGCTACCGATTAATTAGTTCTCGATAGCTGGGTTTATCTATGATAGAATCGATTTCAACAAATTTTAACGTTATATCACAAAATAATAGTATTATCATCATTCCTGGTTTCCAAAATTGCGAAATTATTTTTTGAATCAATTAAATAACCTTTCAAAAAACAATATTTTTTGTATAAGAAATATTATAAATTTTAAATAAATTTAAAATCTGTGAATTGTAATTTTGAAAACGTCACTTTTAATTCAGAATGCTAGAAATTGTCATTTGAATTTCAGAAAGCATTACATGTAATTCAGATTTCATTGAAGTTGATTTAAGTAATATTTATAAACTGAGCAATAATTACTGCTGCATTAATAATGTCAATATTCTGATGTTATGTACCTAATTTATTTATAAAAATGAATTATTATTTAACAAAAAGTGGCACTTATCTGATTTGCATTTGAACTCTTCTGAATTTTTTTGATGTATTCTCAATTACGTTTGATAATCTGAAATACATTTAGCTGTTTATGATATTAAACTTATGCTTTCTCAATTATATTTACCAAATCTGAATTACAATTGTTACAAACTGAATTTATCACAAATCTGAATTACATTTGCTGCTCATTTAATGACAATTTTTAATTTGGATTGCATTTTTATTTTCTAAATTACTTTTGGAAACTATTGGAAAAATTGTAATAATGAAATGGACGCGATATAAATTTTGAGATTTGTGACATAATGTTAAATTTTCATGACATTTACTATATGAACGAAAAGATGTATAGTAACTTATACGTTTCGTCGTTAATTAATTTGTCATTATGATTAAAATTTGCTGCGTATTTACGAATGCAATTTGCCTGTACATAACAAAGTAACAGCGTTTTGAATAATGATCTGTATGAGAGCATTCACTCATACATGAAACTAAATTGCATAACTTTGTTGTTGTAGCCGTATTGATTGACATTTTACGTTGATTCATTTTATGGTAGTTTAATTAATACCAAAGCACTTAACTGCTTGCTATGTTATCTCGTTATGTTTGTTATTTGTTTTGGTGGGGATTAATTAGTATTTGATAATTGAATTTTTAAATTCGTCTAGTTAGAAAGTTTTAAGTTTAAAAATCAAGTCAACAATCATTTTTGTTGCAGAAGAAAAAAATCTAAATTAAAATTGTTTAGTAAAATAAGACCAAAGTTTTGTAATATTTTTAAGGAGCAAAAAATTGTATGGAAGAAAACACATTGTAAAATCAAAATTTGGAAAATCTACTTGATTTTTAAATCTAGTCTAATCAGAATTTGGAAAATCACTAGCATCTAAAGAAATGTAATTTTCATTCGTTATCTTGATCACAACGAAAAAAGTTAAATTTTTAGCCTTTGGTAACATTTGAAATCCATCTTGATTCTCAGTCCAATTTTCATCTTCATTTTCATTCCAAGAATATACGTTTGAATGGCAGACATTTAAAAAGGACGACAGTGAATGTGGGCCGATTATATTTGTGTCAGGAATGCAATCGATTTTGGCGTTGCTTCTCGTCCTGTTTTCAACTTCTTCAGCTGCTTTAGCTCTTGCATTGCATTATATGAAAGCCCGGAATTTCTTGGATGTAGATCGTGGATGTATTGTGTTTGGTCTGGTGTTCGTTCATGATAAGCCTGGATCTTCTTCTTTACCGAGAATGCATTTTGCATTTGCCTTTTATTCTTTCTTTTTTCATGCTTGAGCTCCTTCTTGGTATGATACTATACTAGTTTTCATTCTTGGAAGAATTTTAATCTTGCATCTTGTACGTTTGGCTCCATATTTTCTCCAAATGTTATCAACTTAAAGCTTCTCCAATCTCGTTGATATACTTCTTTCTAAATTTTTTAAAATGATCTTCTAAATGTAATCTTCGTCTTCAACCAATATTCAGAAATATTTTTGTACTTCTTTTCAGGTTTCTTTAAAAAGATTTCCGAATGTAATCTTCATCTAGAAGCAATGAAAAATTATTGTTTAACAATTAATTATATATCAGTTAAATGGGAATTTAAAATCTAAAAAGATGATAGCAAAAGTTTATTTTCAGTTTTTAAAATATAGTTTTCTAAATATGATCTTTATCTTCAATCGATGAAAAACAATTTTTTAACAAAATGATTATATTACAAATTGTACTGAATTAGAAAAGTTTAAAACAATAAAGAATATCTCATAAAATCCTAACATTTTAAAATAAAAAAAAAGCAAACAGATTCGTTTTGTTGTTTATTAAATTATTTAACGATATTTTCATAGTTTCCTTGTATAATAAGTATAACAACTTTTCTTTTTCTTTGTTTAGAAATATTTGGAACAGTTTATGATAGTTTCCTGTTTACTATTGAGTTTGCCATGTGAATATGGGCCAAAAATATATTTCTATGTACGAAAATGCCATTTCCAAACCTTGAAATTGGTGAAATGTAGGCCAATATCTTTGCACTTGACGCTTCGCAAAATTCGTGAAATGATTACACTACAATTCGCATGAAAAATGAAACTTTCCTTTCCTTGCATTTAATTCGTTCTATGCTATTACGATAATCCTTGGACAGAAACACACAACAAATTTCGGTGGAATTCGCCGATTCAAATGCCGTTCATTCATTCAGCTTGCTGAATGCTGGTATAATTCGAGCCATTCAGCGAGGAAATTCGGAGCAGTTGAAAGCGTGCGGGAAAATTATTGGAAATCGTTAGCACGAAAGCGCGCAAGCCGTGTAATATGCGTCTGCCTTGGATATAAATAAGTTTCAATAACAACACGCTAACAGATGACACCATGCTGTCAAAAAATCGCATGGAAATGCTCAATGGTAGTTGAATTTGCAAATTTGCAAACAATGAAAGTTTGAAAACAATCAGAAAATATCATGTCGATTTCTGATTTTTTTTTATTTCTTTCTAATTTAAATTTTATCTATTCATTATTATGATCAATAATCTGTAATATTTCTGATAGTGTTTTAAGATTATTAATTTCTTGCTTGCAAAATATTGTTGATTTGGACTAGAATCTAAGAAGTTTAAAAAGTTTACTTTGACTTGCTCTTTAGAATTGAAGTTTTTCCTAGTTGAAAAGTCTTATCAAAAACAGAAAATCTTGTACTCTATCGAAAAGTACAAGTTCAAGAATTGAAGAACTGTTTTTAAATTGTTATTGTTAAATTTGGTCAAAAAAAACCGTTATTAATTTAATTAAAATTATTTATTGGAAAATATTGTTTATTTGGACTGGAATCTAAGAAGTTTTTAAAAGTATATTTGACTTGCTCTTCACTTTTGAAGATTTTTCCTGGTTGAAAAGTCTGGTAATAAATAGAAAATCGTTCGTAAATCGTCCTTGTTAAATTTGGTTTTAAAAAACTGTTAATAATTTTTTCCTTATAAAATATGGAATCTAAGGAGTTCTCAAAAGTTTACCTGACTTGCTCTTTAAGTTTTTCCTAGTAAGAATCAGAAAATCTTGTAGTTTGTCAAAGTAAGATCTTTGGAGTATAAGTTGAAATGTTCAAGATTTTTTTCTTCAATCGTTTTTGCAAAGTTTGGTTTCACATTGTCATGTAACAAAATGAAATTTTTGCAATTTTTGCAATGGTAGAAGATGACAATTACCAGAAAGAATTGGCATATGTAAATTACATTTTTTAAAAGATTTTATTTATAAGATAGTTGAAATTGAATAACTTCAAATTAACACTAACAAATTAGATTTACAGTTTTGCAAATAGTGATTCAGAAAAATACAATTCACATTACTAAATTAAATTTTCTGGTAGTTTCTCATGGTTATTAATTTCTTCCTTCTAAAATTTTGTTCGTTTGGACTGAAGTTTTGTAAGAAACAGAAAATCTTACAGTCTATTGAAGAAAGATTTTTGGAGTACAAGTTCAAGAATTCAAGATGTTTGCCTTAAATCGTTTTTTAATTTAACTAAATTTAGTTTCACATTGTCATGTGAAAAAATGAAATTTTTGCACATCTTGCAATGGTCGAAGATAATAATTGCCAGAAAGAATTGGTATAATGTTTCAAAAAGTCACAAAATTCGAAAATTCTGAGGTAAATTATCAAATGTTATCTGTAAATCACCAAATTTTCTTTGACTTACACATCTTGATTATGTTTGACAACTTTTAAAAATTTGTAACCATAGTAATCAGTTCCTTATATCATGTCCTGTCATCTATTTTAATCACATGTGAAAAAACTATTCATTTCTTTCACTGTTCCCTTAAATTAGTACATCACTTATTTTACAATTTGATCCAATTCAATTTTAATAAACAAAATCATATTTGCATCACCAGGGACTATTTCACACTAATAATTTATTGTTATTAATGGAACAAGTTGATTTATAGCTTGCAAAACTCTTAAATCTTTCGCCTTCGTGGAACGAATTGGCAGAAAGGTGAAGGATCGCGAAATTTCAACAAAACTAATAAATATCAAAAGAAAAGAAGTCCACTTGTTTCACTTGTTCCCATTTTCCTTCAAGTTCCTAGAATACAATGATTCAAGTTGCATCATTGAAATCTTCCTGAAAATCCTGGAATATTTCGCAATCCATCTCCCCCACTTCTTCACTCTTCTTTTTGGTGCTCATTTTGCGCTATAATTGTCTGCATTGATACAATTTTTATTGTTGCGCCGGAGATAGATGGCCTACTTTTCGCAGCCATTCAAAAAGAGATGGAACAATGAGGCTCGAGATTGAATGCGCCATTTACGGCAAGGTGAACCGGGTCCACGGGAAGAGTTTTCTGCGAGTTCTCCTCGATTCATTCGTCGGTCGAGTCGTGTTTGTTGCGAATTGCGAACGTCTCTTATGTTTGCTGATTACTTTGCTGCCGGTTGGTTCTCTCGTTGATTGTTCGTATTACGCATTCGGAAATCAGTATGAGATGGAATTCGCTCGAATGGTTTCTTTTACCTGTGCACCCATTCCATTTCACTTGGACATTGTCAATTTTATCATCGTCGATGATCAATCATCGATGATATCAAGGTTTTCATTACAATGTCGGTTTTCTTTCATGGGCGGTTTTTGGCAGCAATTGTTATGGTTGATGGTGCAATTTTGATATCTAAATTATCCACGTAATTATGTTGTAAGAGTTATCTTGTAATTTTGTAGCAATTTGTGATCCATATTTAGTTTTTCTTTCTTATTTTTTTTCTCAGATTATTTTTTGTTCAATTCGAATATTTTGGAAAAATTTTATGAGATATTTTTTATAATGAAATTATTTCAAAGTGGACAAAAATTCAAATTAGTCTATTAATTAAAATTATAAGATAATTATGTTGTTGGATTTTTCTCCTATTAAAATTTGTTATAAATTTTAGTCTAGATTTACTTTTTCATGGATGTATTTTTTTCTTGGAAGTTTCTTTATAAATTGCAATCTTTAGCACAATGCTGTGATATATTTTTATAATAATTTTTTAAAGTGGATAAAAATTAGTCATATTAATTAATTTAGGTAAAAATTTCTTATAAAATGATATGATAACAATTTTCTGTTATGATCTTATAATAATTCTTTTATTTTCGTATCTTATTATATGATAGTTTTATTGTAATCACTAGTCCAAATTCATTTTTTCTTCTTTATTTTTATCTCAGAAATTTCTTATGAAATAGTAACACTTTAAAATAGTTTTGGGAGATATTCATACAATGAATTTTTGTAAGAAGGAAAAGAATTAAAATTTGTCATATACAAGTTCTTGTTTAATATTATGGTAATTTATTAAATGTTGTTGTAATTTGTGGTCCAGTTTCAATTTTTCAGCCTTACTTAATGTTTGTTCATTGTGAATATTTTAGAATAGTTTTTTTGTGATATTATTGTAAAGGAATTATTTTAACATGGCAAATAATTAAAGAACAGATCTTCAAGCACTAATTTCTTGTATTATCACATGATAATTATGTTATATGAATTATCTTATTATTTTTTCTTATAATTTGATGTTTAGGTAGATACAATTTTTCTTGCTTTCTTCCTTTCTCATTAAACGTCTGTTGAATTGAAATACTTTAGTACAATTTTCTGAGATATCTGTATAATGAAATTGTTTAAGATGACCAAGAATTAAAATTAGTGATATTATGTTGATTACAGTTTTTCAAGTCATAATTTCTTATTTGATCCATAGATTCATTATTATTGAATAAAATTATTGTTTGGATGTGTCTCCTTCATTAAATTTAATTGGTACCTTTTTTATAATGACACCCAAATTTTCATTCTAGGAAAAGTTAAAAAGAAAAATACAAACAAATATTTACTATGCAATCAAAACTTAAATTAATATCTCTGACATAATTTTTTTGCCTTTGATAAACTTTCTCCTGATTTCTGATGATTGAAATTATATAATTTTAAAATCTATGTAAAATCATTAGATATACCATTTAACAGAAAAAATATTTTCTTATTTTCTTGTAATGAATAGTTTCAAGAATTGGCTGTAAATAAATTTCTTTGAAACACCGACGAAATTGATTATGTGATTACCATCTTGACTTACACATGAAATAATCAATCAGTCTGAAAACAAGGTTTCAATTTAACTCTTTAGATCAACCAACGTTCACCGAATGATTTGCCCAATTATTCATTGTGATAGCAATCATTAAACTGCCATTAAAGAACACATTTTCTCTCAGACATCCAGCAAATTAACCTTGCGTGTTAACTCGTTCGTTATCTTATTATTTATTAAATTAATTGCCAACTATGAGTACATATTTTATTTCTTTTTAATTATTCAATACCGAGGTTTTGTATGCATGTATTGAAATGTGTTGAAAATGACATTCAATTCTTGAAATGTGAGTGAAATCTTATTGTTTCCATGGACTTCTTGTTGTTTATGCAATAAAGTGAAAACTCATAAAAAGCATTGAGAGAAAAGAAAGGTCAAGATGATTCCTTAAATAAATAAATTCAATGGTTTGATGTCAATGGGATTTTTCATTTGGGAGTCATTTTAATTCTAGTAAAAGTCCAAATTATAAACTAATGACAGAAAATTTTTTGATTTTTATTTCATCTTTATCTAAGAATAAAGAAGTCAAAATTGTTACCATAATTTCTGATGAGATATTTGATGTCAAATCTTACCAGTAAATTATCAAAATTTGATTTAATATCATGGCCATGTTTGATACTTGTAGCCGTATTACAGTTTATTTATTTTTTGAAGTGAAAACTTCTTTAGGCGCGCTGTGCAAAAAATTATAGGGAGTGAATAGAACTGGTATGTAACGTTCGGAATAAAACGCTCCTTCGGGTATATTCGGTCCAGAGAGATCATGATCTATCAGTAGCATTCAGGGCTAGATTTGATTATGTCAAATGATTCGATTGAAAGTACAACCAAATAAAAGTATGAAACAATTGACCGATTATTTCATTTTTCATAGTTAAATGCCACCCCCGGTCATTTTACAACGTTTCCACTCGCAATATGTTAAGCATCTTGGTGTTATTAGTTTACATTCCAAATTTGGTGGAAATCGGCCAAGCCGTTTGCGAAAAAATCGCGTTTGAACTAAGAAAAATTAATTCTTCTTATTTCTAAACATTAATGATTTATGAACAAATTGATTCCCGATATTGCAAGTCTCTAAAAATGTCCATGAATATATAATAAACAATCCCTGAAAATTTGAATGCAATCGGACCATTAGTTTCGGAGATTTTGATGAAAATGTTAAAAGAGAACTGGTTCGTTTCGAATGACCTTGATTCCCCCATTCCACAAAAAAAGAGTGGAGTAATAATTGGTTTAACCCTTCAACGATGGAATGCGGCGATGAATAGAATATTGATACAGTAACAAGTATGTACACAGTTAATTGCAAAGTAAACAACGAACAATGGGATCGGAATGCGAGGAATGCAACCGCAGAGAACTACATG
>JARJDZ010002457.1:0-23799 GCA_030264555.1 Aleochara sp. GC000083 | reverse complement strand
TTCCGGTTGGAAAATTAAATTAAACTATACCGGAAATGATAGAGAAATTAATTGCCTACAAGCCTAACTTTTAATTACTCCAATCGGACAATTGGTTCGCGAAATACAAGCAAAAATGTGCAGAATTAAATAAAAACAGCACACTTCCGGTTGGAAAATCAAATTAAACTATACCGGAAATGATAGAGGTTTTAATTGCCTACAAGCCTAACATTTAATCATTACTATCGGACGATTAGTTCGCGAAATACAAGTAAAAATGTACGGAACTAAACAAAAAAAACGCAACTTTTCCGAATTCAAACCCGAAAAAGGCGCACTTCCGGTTGGAAAATTAAACCAACCTATCCCGGAAATGGTAGAGAATTAAATTGCCTACAAGCCTAACTCTTAGTCATTACTACCGGACAATTGGTTCGCGAAATACAAGCAAAAATGTGCAGAATTAAACAAAAACAGCACACTTCCGGTTGGAAAATCAAATTAAACTATACCGGAAATGATAGAGAATTTAATTTGAATTTGAACTTGAAAATGTCATACTTCCCGTTGGAAAATTAACTAACCCGGAAATGACACAAAATTTAATTGCCTACAACCTTAACGGACAATTCCAGACCGGAAATACAAGACCGCCAGATGCCAGACCGGATTTTAGTTGCCGAGAAATGAAAGATTAAAATTGTTTTACAATACCTTAACAGAGTTCTACAGGGGCCCACATGCTTGGAGATGCTTTCTAAATATCCATGGCATCTTGGAGTACTCCATATTTGTTAAAGAGAGTGCAACCAAACGTGGAACATTCTAAAACCAGAAATAAAATGATACACATAACATATTGTATTTGTAAAAATAAATTGTTAAAACAATACCTCAAGAGGTTGCTGCAGCAGATCAAACTACTTGGAGATTCTTTCAAAGTGTCCCTGGCAAGTTTCCCATATTTGTAGAGCATTCTCATACAAAACATGGAAGATTCTAAAAAGAAAAATTATTATATATCTTATAACATATTCCATTAATAAAAATAAATTGTTATACACAATACCATTGATTGAGATCAACGACAATACCTTAAGAGACTGTTGAAGCAGCCCATACTGCTTGGAGATACTTCCCAAATATCCCTGGAATGTTGAAATTTGCAAATTTGTAGAGAAGTCTCGGACAAAACATGGAAGATCCTATAAGAAGAAAAATTCGAATTATTATAACATATTTTATTTATAAAAATAAATTGTGCAATACCTGAAGACACTGTTATAGGATCCAGTACTGCTTGGAGATGCCTTCCAAATATCCCCTGCTACTTGAAATTCCCCCCGACATCTGCAACGCGGACACCAACAAAACCAGCAATATGCTAAATCAAGAAGAATTATGACACACATAATAACATCAATTCAATATACAAAACACAATTCTTAATAAAGGGAACACTTAATTGCTAATAGTTCAATCTTAAACCAAGTTATCCTGTCTCCCAGGATACAAAACACCAATCAGGCGGATGACAAATTAATGGCAAATAACATAACAATCGCACATTTATATATTATGCTTGGTTTCATATAACGCCTAGAAAATATTATTTAGTTGACCAAACTGAATTCATCAAATGATTGGTAAAAATTTTTCACAACAATCAAGAATATATAAGGGAGCTAGATTTTAAATTAGGATTTGCAATAGTACTTTGCTCTTCAATAAATAAAAGTTGATAGAATTGGGTGTATACACATTGCCATATAAACTATGGTGTAATATAAGCATGCATAACAGTCTCAATTAACTAAAAGTAAATATTGCTTCCAATTTTGCGCTAGAATATTACAATTGCCAGCTTGAATTATATCATCACATTAAAAACTTCAAATGTTAATTTGATGAGACAGCCATAGTGTATGTGTTGTATGTTACTACAATATCATATTCTAATTCTCAATCAACACTTAACTGGACCCCGAGAGTATTTCAAAATCACCTGATAGTTTAACAAGCTTCACGCTCATCGTTTAAACAAAGTCGGCTGAACAATTGCAAGTCAATTATGTTGCACTGATGGAGACATCTTCACTTTACTATATAATATATATAGATAATAGAATTTACATAAAAAGAGCAAGAAGGGGAATCTGGAAGAATGATGATGCGTGGTGCGACGTTTACATGGACGTCGGTGACCAAAAGTTCATTTCCCGAAGCTGTGACGGTTTCGCTTTGGGAACTGTCGCCTTCTTCTCAGGTACGGGTCCATCTTTTTGGAGCAAATTTGCTAGGCTAAGCGGACGAGCACCATCGCTGTGCAAACCTTGCTGTTCCTCGGCGATTGACGTCACCGAACGGGATATGTCCCGCTTACCCAACAGATTTGCCAATATGCTTCCAGGCTTCTTGTCATCTGCATAGGCAGCACTGGTGAAGTACTTATTACCATGCTTCCGCTTACTCTTCGGCGATGCATTCGGCGATTGCAGAGGCGACGCCGGCAGCGATCTGCTGCCGCGCCGCAGATGCGGATCGAAACCCATCGCGTGCATATGCTCCTTCTCCTCTTCCTCAAAGGAGTCGAAGCCACGCACCACCTTGCCGGACACCATTTGGGACGCCACCCTGATTACAGACGTGCCGCACGCGCTCGCCTCGCTCTTAAAGCCGTCATCAGTGCCCGCCGATTTGAGATTGCCGTTGCCGTTCACGATTTGGGCTTTGGTTGGATCTACAAATAAATAACATATTATTATCAATGTCTTCTCATGGTCAGCTTCATTAACCCAAACGTAAATGTCTTTGCAAAAGAAAATATTGAAATGTTTTAAAATATATGGCATATAAGTCGCCATCATGTCTAAGCATGTTAACATGAAGTGATATCTGCATGACATGTGATTTTCGTTTTGCGAATTTATGTGTCTATACATAATTGAAGTATGTCACCAAATGGCATACTACAATTACATTTACGAGTCAATTGATTAGTTGAAACAATATGTGAAAATATGGACATTACATGAGACACTACGCTACTAACTTGTTTTACCGAGAATGTAATCCTTGCAGGGCTCTGTGTGCTTGTTGAGGTCCAATTTGATAGCACCGGTATCGTTTACCAAGATGGTTTGTGTATCTGTTTTGCCAACTGAATCCTTAACTGGATACCGAATATATAAGAAGTTATCGTCGTTCTCCGGAGGGGAAAAGGTGCTCTGATCAAAATCCAATCTAAAAACCACAAAACAATTAGTTGCTATTCTTCAATCATAATCAAATACAATTCATACATTAGTAATACGCCACGGCAAGAATTTAAAATTGCCACCAGTGATGTCGACAACACTTTGATAATATTTTTGAACATGGCCACCAAAACACCACATGTTATGAAAAATGTTACAATCCAAAACGTTTATCGACTATGTACAAATACTCTCTGTATATCAGCTAAATAAAACTTGAATTTATAACTGCGCCATTTATTTGCTAATTAAGCAACGCTGGACTATTACATACAGCAGACCTTTTGCCCAATTCAACTCAACTTAGTTTAGCACAGCACTCAATCCGATCGCGTTAATATTTGAATGCGCTTATGAACCCGAATAAATCGACCCAACACACACGTCCTAACAATTGCTATCACGCGAATTCTCTATCCGTCGATCGGTTGTGAAACTATGGACAACGAATGCTGTGCAACCTAGTCATGTGGATGTGCTGCTTGCATAATCAGCACATATCGTGTGCGAAATGCTGCCCCCCAAAACGCGTGGACAAAACACATTGTTAGATGCGAAATTCATGCACGTGGTCAGCTGACATTTAAAAATAAGTACTGCATAAATAATTCAGCACCTACTGTTTTATTCCCAGGTGCCTACGGTGTGCGCTCACCAATTTGACCTCAATTTGTACATGACCGATATGCACTCAAAAACCTCCAAGCTCAAGAAGCAACTAGAATTATTACTTGATGACTGCACTTACAATTCAATCATACTTATCTCAACGTACAATGTTTATAATGTAACTATTTATATACTCTGTTTTTGATTAATGCAACGATGTGAAGAAAATGAAAATAGTGATATGATACCGGAACGCGTTTAAGCCGGGCGAATGCCGAAAGGCGACTGAAGAAAATTTGGAGAGCCTCCCACAAAGTTAACAACGTTCATTCAATTTGGAAATAAATGCGCTCAGACAACGTATCAAACAAACGCAAGGATGGACAGAGAGAAACAACCAAACGGCATGGTTATTTTTAAGCATACTGCGCCTCATGGATCAGATAGATAATAATAAAAGTCTTGTTCATCGTCTACTGCACCCTTGCCTCCTATGGTTTTCGCAACTTGCACTATTGTTGCCAATTGTTTCCCGGCTCGAGGAATTTCAACTATTTATAAACAAACATTTCGTAACATGTGCTGTCTTGGCCGAGCATAAAAACGTGACGGGCTTTGAAGGTGTTCATTATGGTTAGGACGACAATTGCGTTATGAATGTCGTTGAAGACTTACTTGGTGTGCATCCGGCCGCGGCCTCTCATCCACATTGGCAGCGACATTCCGGTGTTGCGCAGGGATCGGTCCTCCTCTGTGGCCATGGTGATAACAAATCGGGTAAAACAGAGGCTGATGAATGCAGTTACACAAGTAGAAAGATGGGAAGAAAGGTATCCAACATAGAACTACTACGAAGAGAAGAGTTAGATGAGCAATAAATGGTAACTACTTGGACCGTTCGCCAATTTCAGCAAGGGTTTTGTTTCGGCTTGATGCTCTGCCTCCGGTTGGGTCTTGAGATTCGAAGCCTGGTGCGATCGACGACTTTCTTCCTTGTGGATAACTCGGTCCGTTACACTTGAGTCTTGAAGTTGAACTCAAACCGGCGTATTATCAAAGATACACTTCGCTGATGTTGATTCGACTGAGTTCAAGTACAAAATGCGGACTGCCCATGGTCGTCACCTGTAACAAGAAATCGCTGTAATGATACAATTCGCAAACAACGCATCATACGCACGTATGCAAAAGTGACAAGTGGGAAACGTGTTTATTGGGAATGCTCTAATCAGCGGAAACAACTTGATGCGGTTGCGTCAAGTCGGCTAACAATTATACATTTCAATTCGTCATTCGTCAATATTATTATAGAATTCTTTGTGAGGTGAGAACTGGGATAAACCATGAGGAATATTTATTAATGTCCTAAGTCACCAAACAAGTATTATGTTTACTTTCGCGCGTCATTTGCAAGTCAACATATCCGAAACGATATCATTTGCATAATATATTCACGGTCACAAGATATGTGACAATTTAATATTGCAAATTAAAGTTAAATAGTCAGTCACTTAATCTGCAAATGAAGCAACCAAAATACTGCAAAATGAAATGGTGTTATCGAACTGAAGTTCACTACTAAATTACAAGCAAAGTTACCAAGGGGTAATCGATCTGACCCTGATGATATCAAATGGAAGAACACTTAATTACAAATATAACCAGATTTAGTTCATTGATATCTGTGATAGCAAAAGCAAAAGTTTCCAAAAAATATTTGTAAACCGAAAATAAAATGACTGAGTAAACACCGCAATCAGCGCAAATATTATTACAAAACATTAGTAACGCCATAACAATACCTAATGCTTGATGCTGATTTAGCATGCTGCATGTTAAATTCGTGACAATATGCACTAAAATTATTGTTATTAAAAAGCACATAGTGTGCACATGGCAACAAGAATGTTGTTCAACTTTACCAAACCACGCTGTATTTTTTATAGATTCCCGGGATCAAAATTGAATCATGTGATTCGAGCTATAAAATAATTCAGCAAATCATTCGGACCTAATCAGCAAAGCTATAAAGTCTTATCAGCAACAATTTTTTGTGGTAAATTGATAGGCGAATCAATAACTAAATTTCGCGCAACTATTAAACATTCTTAGACGGATATTTTGCTATCAAACGAGCAACAAAGTCGTAAAATTTTGAATTTATAAACACATATTTTGTTATTACGCAAACACAAACCGGCTTTTGCCTTATTCTCGCTGCCTTTGTTATGTTGCTGCCGTTTGTTATTATTAATGCAAATACATAAAATCGCTAACGCTACCAGTGACGTAATCGTGGGCTCGCCTGTTCCAGCAGCCAATCACAAACATGCGGATTTAACTCAACGCAAGACACAAAACCGAAATTTTTGATTTTGCAATAATTACCAATAATAATGTATTCGATTATCTTGCGGCTATAAAGCGGCCGACATACACAATTATCAACACTACATGAGCCATTGCTGACTTGAGTGACAGGCGAGTTTTTAACCTCGTTATCAAAATATCGTGTGATAAGTTGACTTGCTCGTTCACATTCACCGTGCAGCCATTAACTGATGTAATATAAAATCAAATTACTTACAATACGGTAAATAAGTAGGATCTAAACAATGGCTGTTATCTAAAATTAAAAACGAGTAAATTTGGAATATTTCATTGGTTGATAAAATTGTTTTTAGTCATATATTTTTGAAATTTGTTCTTTGATTTGATAAAATTCTGACTATACTTTAAAGCCACGATTTCTTTAATTTAAGGTAATTATTGTAGATGTATAACGAACGGGCGTCACGGGTTGCGCGTGCAAACAATAAAAATTCATGCCAAAACGTTGGATTTATTTTAGTTCTCCGAGAAAATCAAAATTTAAAAATAAAAATTACATGACGATTGTTTGAAAACAATTGCCAGAAGATTGGGAGACGCGACGATTGAAAACAATTATTTATAAATAACCGTAGCCTACTTCATTCTACCGATAACAATAATTGACAACCTTTGAGTGTAAAGCCTCAGTTTCCGGTTTAATCACCGGAAGTACCAAATCAAACGAGCTATTGAATTTGTTGATAAATCATAATTTAAAATCTGAAAAGTAATTGAGAAGAGCTAGTGAAAAGCTCATATTGCATTAAATCAGATGATTTTATAATGTGATGTTAATTTAATTATGGTATAAACTAAACAACCCGTCTGTAACCTAAATAAATATCAAAATAAATGTCTATTGTCATGGCACAGGAGTAAAATATGTTATGTATACTGATACAGCTATCTAGACGCATATTAAATAAACATTTATATTCATGTTAGTGCCATTGCGAATTGATAAGGTCAAAATACAGGCGGTAGTTATAAATCAGAGTAATTAAAAAACGAAAAATATCATCCGATGGTGGGCAACCAGGCTTGCATAAAAATTACATCTCAAAAATTGCAACGTTTTCAATGCCTTTGCGATACTGGTAACATTATAACAATATACTAGGAAAACGCCATTAAATCTTATCAATTGCAATTTCCGTACGAATGCAATCAATGCCCCTTATATGCAAAATAATTGGTTGCCATTGTACTCATTGCAATTATTTAAACAGTTGCATTTCATCATAAGCGTCGAAAATGAAGTAGGTCGTTTTGTTTTCACTTTCAGCCAATTTGTTTCAAATAAAAAAATAATTGACGAACGATTTACACGCGCATAGTAATGCAATTCGAGATATTCGCGTTTCGCCATAGTTTGTGATAAGGAAATTCATAAAACAAAGTGCAGGAGATGCCCCCCCATAAGGTTAAGAGTACCAATTCTCAAAAACATCAACAATTTCTCCGAAAATAAATAATTGACGCAATGGCAACATTCGATTTGTGTCCCTATCACAAAATCTTTGTTTTTCCGCGAGGAAAGTTAATAGATACAATAAATTAATAATTCGGAATGTAGGTTATGCCCTAATAACATCAAGCAAACATAGACGCCTCGAACAGATGAGTCAGTGTGTTAAATCATTTACCCTTCGTCATTTTTCTATCTGGCCCACATTCCATGCTGTATCATGTCGGCGATAACTTCTAGAAAGTGTAACTACAATTATACCTGGCATGAAGTTGCACTGAGCGCACGATTCTTCGAACACAATTCATGTTTAGTCACGTTCTGATTACTCTCTATTGCTTACTTGAAACGAACAAATGACGAACGCAACGCGTCAACAAACATGAAAACAAAAGCGAAGCGGTTCGATATGATGCTACGCTTGAGAGGTCTCTTTTGATGCGATTCCATGCGCTACCAATATGTATGCATCGAAACACGTGCCGTTTCGTATGCCTTCTCGGAATACACACTCTTCATGTCGATTTTGTAATATACAAGCAGAATGGTACTTACAACAAATGATGATCGGGTTGACTGTTGCTGGCACCTCGTTGGCTGCAAACAAGCGATGAACTGAAGGAACAGCTGCAGTACTCCGTCGACTTCTACATCCAAGCTCGGCTCGTCGTCGATTGCTCGTCGATGGCATCCATGTTCACTGGAGGCGGCCAAGGCGAAATCACAGCTGCGGGACCGTTGGAGGAGGCGTCGATTGCAAACGCATTGAACGCGTGCTGCAAGTGCACGCAGGTGGCTAAAGAAGTTGTGTGATACACTCGGTGAATAACTTACTACTAGCGCCGCCATGCACTCAGTGGCGTGTGATTGAACGTCATGCCTGTTGAAATCGCCATGTACATGTGCTGCCATCACTACTTTCTGGTGGATCCATTCGTAACTGCATCTTCACACATCTTCAATGACGTAACAAATCAATAATTCGGCGTGGACGCTACCTAAAATTAATTAAATTATTAATTTAGCAATCTATGTCTTACCTATACAGGCCGCTCGAATCACATGGAGATGGGATTAAATGAAATACAATAAAAAAATTAAATGAATAATTTAGCGTTTCTTTGAGGAAGAAATTAATTCCTCGAATTCGAATTATTTTAAATAATTGAATTATATATAACATAATATATTCAATAAACAACAAAATATAATTGTATCATTCTCTCAAAAAAATAATAATATTAAAAAAAACGAAAACAAACTAAAAATAAAATCTTAAAATTGAATCACAAGAGAAAAAGGTATTTTGCAAATGATTTTGTTTCGATCTTTTCGTTTCTTTCGCAAGTAGTAGAAGATGCTACTCAAATGTGCAATGATTATACAAAGGAAATGCTAAATTATTTATAATAATTCGTATATAATGCGTTGTATCTTGTGTGGATCGCTAGCAAAAACACCGACATTTCGTTCGGTTCTCGCCCACATCAACCCTCAAAATTCATGTTGTTTACACATAAAATTTTACAAATCGAGCGCACAATCCCGTGTGCACTCCTTTTCTTAATCAATCACGCTAACTAATGAACAAAATGAAATAAATAGTCGTTAGTAGGAGACAAGACATCGACATCGAAAATCGAAAGATAGATTGATAGAAATAGGCTTGGCTTGGTTAATTTCTGCTTGCTTTCGGGGTGGAAGGTTCGTTCGTCCAAAATCCCTTTCCTTTCTATACATAGGAATATAGAATAGAATATGTATAAATGCATACGTATAAATTAGAATTAAACAAAATCGTCCGCACTCTCCGTCCGCTCCGAACCGATGATAAACAAAGAGTGTTCGCACTTGTCCAATTAATTACAATATTGCTCAATTTGGTGATTCTGCGAGCAGTCGTCCTGCGCCCGGTCTAGGTGCATCCTTTTGCAGGGCGATTATTTCTAGTTGCTGTATGTAGTATTAAAAACTGACTCGTTGAGGCACGAGCGTCTCTGTCCTCTAGGAAAAGCTCATCTCATCGTTTCGCTTCGTTAGCAAAAAACTATATGGAAAATATATTCTACGTTTGCAATTCTGTACACATCGCAAACTTCTGGTTCTGTTCTCCGCGCTGCAATCTTTGTCGTGGGCGTGCTTTTGTGGATTCCACTTGCTTGCAAATTTCTTTCCTTCCGCTCGGGAGAATGATTGAAGCAGCGCATTAATCGTCCATTTCGTGCTTCGCGGCCCTTTTGGTTTGGTTCCTTACATACTACTCTACGTTAATTTTACAATTACAAATAACAATACTATGCATATCCTTTAATTCTGCTTGAGGTGGCGGGGGGGAAACGAAAATCATCGGTTGATGTAAATTTTGAACCAAACCGCCATTAAAATCCTAGACTGCTTCTTTCGTCTTCGGCTCAACTCTTGAGTGTATGGTGTGCGTGTGTGTTATATTGTGGTTTACTTCGGGTTTTGTACAATTCTTTTGCGTTCATACTGCGTTCATACTTGCATGCATGCTTCACTGCATGTTTTCTTTTATTCGGTAGTTTGTATAAGTATATCCTTAATAATGTGGTTTTATCAATAGTTTCATTATTTTATAATTATTAAAATCGACTGTATGAAAAAATCAATTTGTTTACTCCTTCTACTCCTCCACCATTCATTCTGTCGGTTGGAGGTCGGGTTTGCGTTTTCCCGTTCAGGATTACAATTAATTTCCCTTGCTATATTCTGCCGTTTGCTGTCGTTTCGCGTGTTTTTTTTTGTGGGGCATATAACTGCGAATGCAATCGCTACATCTCAAAATCTCTGCTGGCTGGCACCGTATCGCACAAGAAACCAAAAGAAAAAACAACAACACGTTTTGGCAAATATTTCGCTTACATCCAATTAGTTTTGCTTTCTGCCGTTTTGTTTATCGAAATCTCAATCAGCCCGAAACCGTCCGCGTTTCTCGTTAATTTTTTAATTATTTTATAATTATTCATTAATTTTAAAGATAATGGTTCTATTCATTTACATGGCACTATGTAATAATTCCAACAGCAGTCACTAAAGCTAAGCGCACACCTTTACACAAATAAAAATTGTTTCTCAATTGGCTTCCGTTTCCGGCGCGGTTGCTTTCTCTGCAGCTCGCCCGCGCTGCCCTCCCGTTATCCTACACATTCCTGTGGGACGTTACCATCGTACGTACTGTATATATTACCTTTATAGATGTATAATTTATATATATATATAATATGCGCGCTGGTCGCATTTTCGACATCGACTCTCTTTGTATTTTTTATCGGTTTCATTTCGCAGTATATATTATTATAATTATATATATATATATAATATGTATATATGTATAGGTTTTAAGAGTTGTTCTCGACGACGAGAAATGCACAATTGGCGTTGATTTGCGTTCCGTCTTGCCGTGTTCGTGTTGTGTTTGCCAAATGAAAACCAAAAACGAAAGCTAAAAACGGCGCACATATCTCAATCGTTTGCGGACATTTCAAATATGTTTCCCCGTCCCCCAACACGTATCAAATGCGTCCAGCAGTCCGCCCCCGTTTTGGCGTTAAGACAGCGATCCAAGACTGGTTTCGACGATGATGAGACGATGAGAATCTCAACCGAGGACGAAACTCGTCGCGTTAAAAATAGTCGTAAGAAGATTACAGATTAATAGAAACATCACAATGTACAAAATGGTTGCGTGTTCTCGCTTCCTGTCCGTCTGCCCCTCGCTGTTTGTCAGCTTGCGCGCAATGCCCCTCGTGCCTCCACGCCACGCTCCAGAAACACATCGTTTCGCTTTGCGTTGCGATGCGGGGCGTGGAGGGCGCGCGAGCCGGACGACATCTTCGTCGTCGTCGTCGTCATACTTCCTTCCCCAATTTGCAGATCCGCTCACATTCATAAACAAAAAGCAGCGCTCCTACGCACCTCCTCTCGCCATTCGCAGTCTACGGCTTATATATTGCGTGTAAATGACAATTCCTTGATTTGATTCCATTTGGTTTGCGCGGTAGTTGTTGATGTTGTTGTTGTTGGCTTCAGACTCCTCGACTCCTCGCGGCCCCAACCTGCGTGTTCGCCTTGCTGTTTGTTGCTTGGTTGGTGGCGGTTGTAGTTGACGCTCGTCTTGAGGGCGGCAGCCGCCCATCCGAGCCGCAATCGTCAAACTACATGTGATCGAAACGATGATGCCGATGAGCCTCCGCTTACACCAGGTTGTACTCGCGCAAGTTCGATTGCAATATCGTGTCTTTCACCGCCGCGAAGACGAACTTAATGTTTTCCGTATCTAAAAAAACAGGTCCGGTATTAATACAAGAGCGGCGGCGGCAAGCACCACTGACGGATGGCGTCAAGGCTAAAAACAGAATTACCTCTCGTCATTTGCGCACTAATCTCGTTGGCACCACCACCCAGCACACATAATTAGTAAAGCGTTGCATCGCATTCAAATAGAAGTAAGAACATACGAACACCAGCAATACACATAAAGACAGAAATCATGCAAAAAATTATTGCAGAAAGTAACACATTTTGATGTCTATGCATCTGTAATTATGACCACAAGACTTTAAATATCATAGCAGTTTTTGATTCAAATTTGAGTGCAAAATTGATAACAGAAACTGACTATATAATGAAATCACGTTATCTATTCAACAATAATCACTAAACTACACTAACGACGCGAAAATTATGAATATTTCGATATAAGACCGCAAAATCGCGGACATTGACAAGACAACATCAAATGCTACTCAAATGCTAAGTTTTTTATGATTTCCGTGAGCGATTAGATTACGCCAAATTGAACTCCTTCAAGGCGCTCTGCATAATCGTATCCTTAACGGCACAGAAGACCAATTTGATATTTTCTGTATCTAATGCGTCCAAGTCGACGACGGCAGCGTCCAGTAAATCAGATTTCGGCGCATGCAAGACATGCAAACATAATGGAAAAAGATAAAGCACGGCATTTGCATTCCAAAAAAGAATGGCGAGAAGATCACGTTCCGGAACGTCATCGTCAAGCAAAAAGCAAAAGCCATAATGGAAAGCAACGCGAATAGGGGTGAAAACAAACCCACAATCATATCACCACGTGAGGAGTGAAATTCAAAACGTATAGAGCAAAAAATACAGATACCTGTGGCGCACGTGAAGTGTGAGTATATGATCTTTTCACTGTCTGGATTCAAATCTACAAACATCCTTAGAATGTGCTCTCTAGCGGAAATGGCGTCTCTTTGCGGACCTTAAAACACACCACAAAATACGACTTAGTTACATCTAGCATTGACTACAGTTCAATTAATGTATGCGTGTAGATCGGCAATTCGCAATTACGGGCCTACAACTGCATAGGGTCTAGCGGTACGAAAGTTTGCATGTGGAAATTGTTTAAATGACCTGTTGCAGTTGTAAAGTGCGAATAACAACTTCGCTCCGGATCCGGGTTCTCCCTGAGGTACTTCTTCAGGATGAACTCGCGTGCCTGCACGTGATCCTGCTTGGGTCCTTCATCATTTGCCAAATTTCGATTGTATCTCCTTAATGTTTGACGTTTTCTAATTAAAATAGAGGAGAACTTACCATCATATTCAGGGAAGTAGTCCACCAGGTGCGAATACATGATCTTCTCCTCTAGTAAGTCTTTTTTGTTTAAGAAAAGGATGACTGAAGAGTGTTGAAACCACGGGTACGTTATGATCGTCTTAAATAATGCTTTCGATTCTTCCATACGATTCTAGAATATTGACAGATATTAGAAATCAGAGAAAATCCAAGTTTTGGAATGGGTGGCGCCATCAGTTGGAACTTTCTTGCAATTCGGATAGCATTTCAATGAAATGCCGGTATTTCAGGATTTGATAAGTGGATAGATGAAAATTGCTTACCTCATTCTCTGATTCGAATAAAATTTGGTCATATTCACTTAAAGCGACGAGGAAAATAATGGAAGTTACGTTTTCGAAACAATGAATCCATTTCCTTCTCTCCGACCGCTGCCCGCCCACGTCAACCATTCTAAAAAACGATCACAGTCAATTGGACGCCCAATTTTCTTTGGGTGCAAGATTGAATGTTGTACGTACCGAAATATGATGGAATCTAAATCGAATGGATATTCTATGATGCCCGTGGTTGGCGCTCGAGCTCGCAGAATATCCTGTTCGGTGGGCAAGTAATCCGCTGCTCGTATTCTCTCCAGATCCGACAGATAACTGCAATATGAAATGATGATTTAGAACAGATGTGAAAATCAAAGAGAAAGAGTTGTAGACTTTCATAGATGACTCACAGCCATCTACAGCAACTATAGAGTCATTTCTCTGCAGTTTGCAAAGGGCAAATATGAAGTTGCACTTACTATTTGGCAGAATCCGTAAGCTGATACTCTCTTCGTCGGTCGTAGCACTCCTGAATGCCCCCATCGTTCCACAAGTCTTTGATCGCGTCGACGTAGGGACTCTCGAACGTGGTGACCGTTTCGAAGTCGACGCTACGCACCAGCTCCGCTTTGCTCTACAAACGAATAGGCATGTTACATGGTGGTTGGAGGCTGCTGGGCAACTTGTAGGAGTGGAGTGCGAACTCACCTCATTACTTTGCTCAGAGTACTTAATCTTAAGTAGGTCCATAGCGCGTATCATACTCTGCATAGCCATGAATATGTTCTGATAGACGAGCTTGATGAAGCCGCGCTTGTCCTCGTCCGAATAGCCAGCGCCATGGATGATACGCATCTGCTTGATGAACGTGGACTTGCCGGACTCGCCAGTGCCTGCAATCATCATTGTGCAGATTAGTGCCTGCCGCACACACGTTTTGATATCATCGGATCGGATGATATAAGATACAATTAGGCAAATTGAATCAATACACAAACAGTAAACAAAGGAAGGCTCTGGCGTTACGCGACGCATACAGCCGAGGAAACCTTACACACTCGGCTCTCATAACTGCTTAATCTAATTGCCGCATTTCGCGATACGTGTACCGTAATTTGATTATCATATATGGTGATTTTTGTGCCGCGAAACACACTCGGTGAATGCGATATGCACGCTCGAGATACCGAGTGCACTAATCACGCCGAATTGTGCAAACGATGCAGCGTGTGCCAGTCGTTGCGTTTTTGTTGTTTGTTGCTTACGACAAGATGGCTTCTTGTTTGTTGATTTCGGGACGCGCTGCTGTTTTGTTTGCTTGTTGATTCGTGTTTTGTTTTGCTTACCGAGCAGGAGCAGCTTGAGCTCCCGACGAGCATCCCGCTTGTCCCGCTTGAGCTGGCGCTCGATCTCCTGGTTGATTCGCTTCTGTTCCCGCACCTCATCTGACTGACAGCAGGACATGGTCATACTTTTCTTTTCGCGACGCTCGTGCCGTGCTCGCGGCCGCTAGCATCCACGCCAGGTGCACTCGGACTCCGAACGGGGCGGCGATGATGGTGTCGTTGCGGTCGGCGTCGACGGCGATGATGGTGCTGGTGCTGGCGGTGGCGGTGTCGGCGGCGAATGATGGTGGCGGCAGCGTTTCGATGATGACGGCGATGATGATGATGATGACGGTGGCGAGGAGGTGAAGAGAGCGCGCCCCGGGCCGAGTACTAGTGGCGAGCGGCGAGCCCGATGAAGACGACGATAGTTGTCACTTGGGTGTGGTGCAGTTCAATTTTGTGAAGTAACATTCTCCTCACGGCCCGCTGCTGCTGCTGCTGCCGCTGGCGCTGCTCCTCTCTGCGTTTCGGGCCGCCGTGCTCCTCGCTTTTCGACCGCGCGCTTACTTAAAACACTCTTCCACGCACGCACACACACAGCGAGACTGTGGCGCGCGCGGGCGGGCGGGCGCTGAGAGGACAAACGACGGGCAGGACACACGCCTATACGATGTGCCGCCGCGCTTATAATCGCATTACGGCCAAACGGGATTCGACGAAGCCGCAAAACGTCGACGGCGCACAAATGGGATTGTCGTGGCGGCCTCGGCGACGCTGATGCGGACGCGTATGCACCACGTTCACATGCACACCGAATCTGCGTGGTGTGCGCTAGGGCATTGCATCCAGCGGCGAGCTGAAGGCGCGACGCCGATGCGATGCGTTCAGGTGTGTGCGCGCGTCCGCGGCTTCGGCGACGATGGGGCTGGCCCGTGTACGCTCCTCGTTCTTCGACGCTGCTGTGGCGCTCGAGGACTCCTGGCGGCGCTCCTCTTGGGGGCTCGTACTCACACGCCAACACACACGCAGTCGGCACGCACGAGACGGGCGATCGCTTGCAACAATCGACGGCGACGACACCCTACTGCTGCTGCTGCTGCAGGTGCTGGTGGACTCACGCACTAGCAACGCGCACCGGAACGAACGCCAGCTGAAACACGCAACATTTGCACAAACTGATTGCGGGCGATTCGATTATGGCGATTTCACGATTCGGCGAATCGAGCTCTCTACGCTAACTATACGGAGCAACCGCCTATTCGCAATATGGCGCTGCTGCCGCGACGAGAATATGGCGGCCGGCTGCGCATGACCGGAAGGAGCTCAGCGCGCCGAAGTCCGCCCTTTCGCCACCGAAATTTTCGAAACAATTCGCCAATTTGCTAATTGAATCGACAATCGTACCTATTAGTTATTTAATACCCAAATTAACCCATCCACGTTTTGCCTTCCACGTCCATTCAAGATATCAACCAAATAAATGACTTTAAAGTGATAATTACACTTTTTTCACAGAAATTACTATAAAAATCTCCAATTGCCCTATAAGATAAAGTCACTCGATAGAATTTACGTTATAAAATTGTCTAATTGGTCTAAAACCAATTAGAATGATATTGGATGTGTGTTAGGCAACCAGGTGTACACCAATGTATCAATGTATACATAGGTTATTATTTAATAATTAAGATTCATTATCTTATTTATTAAATCGATCCTATTCTATGGGGATTGATAACGGTTTGATGCAGCTAATAACATATAATACGAATTTTATATGTTGTGCATTCTGTTGTTACATCATGATCACAAATTCCTCATGTAGCAAGATCAAATGAAAGCTTTTGTGAACAGAGAATGCATATTAATAATACGTTAATCAGGGCTTTAGAAAATATTAAAATAAGTAATATTTACCACAGCATCTAAACTTGGGACAGGGAACAGGGCACCTTCAGTCTCACCATAATATTTTCCTGCAAATATCTCAATCAGAGGTTGCAATTATAGATACAAATTACTTACACTAATTGCAAGTCAGAATAGTTCCTCATTTCTTTTCCTCATGTAGAAGATTCTCTCTGGGTTCCAATGGTATATTTCCAGGAGGTGCAACAAAGTATTCCTCTTCAGTTACAGCAGCATTCTTCAGGACGTCACATTGTGTATCCTCATCGGTTACTTGATCTTCACGCAACACCAATGGCCTACAATAAGAATTATTTACTACATATGTATACATATTCAGCATAGAAATCTTAGCAAAATAAAGACAATGTTAACTACAATGAAATATTACTTGCCTATCTTCCAATACAGTGACTAGGGGTTCAATGTTGGTTGTATCAACTTGCAAAATTTGGTCAGCAAATGCAATAGCCTCCTCCAAGGTATCAATACCTTGCTTATTTGCACAATCAACAAGGGATAATCGTTCCAATAGAGCTATTGTATCAGCATCGATCTTAGTTCTTGGTGGTAACTTGCTTTTGTTGATTGTACTTGGAGCTGGTACTGCAGGAACAAGTCGAGGTTTTTCCTTGATAACTCTTGCAATACTTTGAGGGGCGTGGGTACAGTTGAGCCTAACGATGCACCTTCTCAAGATGTTACTCATGACTTTAGTGTTTAAATAGCCTGCAGGAACCACTAAAAGATCACAAAACAAACGTTACATATGAATATAAATTCAAGCCACATTAGAATAGGTTAAACGTGTGAGAACGAACAACTTATTTACAGAGGGCGCCACGTACACTAAATTTGGATTTTTCGTATTGTAAGCGCTCGAGATTCAAAAATCACTCCAATAATGCAAACAATGGAGAGAAGAGGAAGCAATTTCAACAGATATGTATTTAATACTTATAATGAACTAACACTTACAATACAAAATGACCCAAATGCCGTCAAAAATGCACGTGGACGTGCCTCCAAATTGAGGCACTGACATTTTGCTTGCGTTGTCCGAGACATCATTTTTTTATAAAAGAAACCTAATGAAATTACGAAACGAAACAGGAGTAATTAACTTGTTAATTAGCACACAACAAGTGTAATATATATGTATGTACAATTTTTGACGTGAGAGCGTGAGGTTACATATTTTGAAGAATATACAAATGAGTGATGCAACTTGATGTCTTGTTGATGAAAATAACAACAACAACAACAATACAAACGACAACAAAAGTGAGAAAGACAGTAAAACAAAACGGAACGGTTGCTTGCTTGTAATGAAACATCTTATTAATATTTATACATTGCTCGGAATTAAGCCAAAATCATGTATATAACTCGGTTCTTTTCGCTTTACTCTAAGTTAATACTGGCTGTCCTAGAAAAACACAGCCATAGACAAAATTCTAATAAAAGAAAAAAAAAACAATGATACTGTTATTTTAAATTTGACAGGGCTCAAAAACACACGCTTCGTGTACACACACGTCTTCGCTATTTTGTTGCCAATCAATGCTCATTTGCACATTTCATCGTCGTCATTTCATTATGATACAGCCATTCAATTGATTCATTGAAATTTCGGTGCCAACGTGTGCATCCCGTGCGTCATTGGATTTCGTTCTCATGTTTTTTTTGGAAGATATTCAGCGTTCAAAATTCAACATTTCAAAACTTCAATTTCTCGGCTACAATTTGACATTCGCTATGGCTACTGAATTCTCATTGATACAACCACTATTGTATTGGATGCTCCTTCCACGTACACAGCTCACAGCATCGCTTCATAGAAACGTATTCGCCTTGGTTTTCCTGGTCTCGGGTCTCGTTGGCGCGGCACATTTCTTTACAATGTGCTTCAACAGAGCACAGAAAGTGCGAACCGAACGAGACGCCTCGTCGCTGGCCAGCACAGAAATTAAGAATTATATAAAACATTACTGTGACCTTAGCTTATTCAGAGAGATCATTATTAGTAAATAAAATTACATAAGCTAAACTTAAATTATAAGAGGATGTGGAGTCCCTCGATAGGAACAAGCTGTGGTCGTTTATATCACAATATTCTGTTTCTGTTTTCCTAGATATCTTGCTAAATTGTTGAGTGGAACAGTGAGTATTGGTTTCCCTAGCTTCACGTTTCGTTTCCGCCGTTTTGTGTTTGTTATCTCTGCACGATTCTGCATTCTGTGTGTTTGCGATTGCACGCCAATCACTGAGCAATAATTGCTTGTACGCTTAAAACTACTGTACAACATTTTCCTCGGGCTACACAATCCAAAATGAACCGAACAGATCGGGAGGCTGTGGTCCTCTAAACGTTTACATGATAGCATCGTACGACGCCTACAATTTGTTTGATACAATTTGATTTACATGTTTGCTTGTATACAAGAATTTCGGTCATCGTTTCAAATAGTTATTCGCAAATCATTGAAATTGAGGCAGAAAACCCTGAGTCTTTGTCTGGTGTGATTGTTTGCCGTCACTCACTGCGCCAACGAACAAATTTACAGGGCTGTTTTCGTGTCTTGTTTTCAGTAGAAACTAATGTAACCACAAAAAATAATAATAACTAATAATGGAGTTATCAGTAACGAAACAAACAGAGAGAGATATCGAAATGATTCAAAATGAATGAAGTAACGAACGAAGAGAATGGGAGCGAACAAGTCGAACGATTAAACGAATACAAAACAAATGCGAAAAATTGAAAAACATTGATAATAGTAGTAAAGGGGGCTTGGTTAATGATGAAGTAATTCGAATCACTGTCGAGTGTCTTGTATGAACACATGTAAGTTAAGCAGTCTCTGGCACTCTTGTTCAGCTCGGCCCGCTTCAGCTCTGCTTGACGCGCTTCCGCGGCGGCCCTATCGGAGGGATCTGCTGTGTGGCCAGAGCGCGAAACGCTTCGGCGATGAGGTGCGGATGCGTCTGGATCATCGACTTCCAGCCGGGCGTGTCCATCACGTCCGTGGCGTGCCTAAAACCACCACACGACATTAGGGAATCGGCCAGACGCACTTGCTGGCGTTAAAGATATCGACTGAGCACGTACGTGTTGATGAAATCTATGGCTTGCGCCTTCAGCTGGTCGGCGCTGTGCAGGTCGGCGAGGATGAGGATCTCGGCGGCGTTCTCAATCGACAGATTGGTGCACAGCGCCTCCTCGCACATCACTTTGAGTCGTTCCAGTGCGTACTGCAATCATAGATGCATTAGCAAAGTCATACAAACCAAAATGAACGAAAATCAAGGCAATCTTTCGTTTTTGTTACCTTATCAGCGGCTGCAAGCAGATCGTCGGCCATCTTCTCCAGGTTGGACGCCTTGCCCGTGTAAATGAAGCGCAGCATTTCCCGGAGCACCTCGTGGTCGACGTCCGTGATGTCGACGCGGTTGTGTTTGCGCTCTTCCATTTCGTGCTCGAACATTGCTTGAAACACCGGGCTTCTCGCTGTATGCGCACAAAACAAATAAATGCAACATATTCTATTTGCAAAAAAACGAGATACTCACCTGCTAATATTGACTTATGTGCTTGGAATTCCCTGCCCGATACGGACAGGGTAACGTCGCTAAATTTTTGGTTTTCGAAGAGCAGACCGAGATCGTCGGACAATCGACACTCAGGAACCTTGAATTGAACTGTATTCGACTGGCCAGAAATGTTTACACTATCAGCTACTACACTAACCTGCAAAAAACGAATAATGTATTAATTAATTGTATACGCCACATCCTCAACTATTTCAATATGCATTGAAACAACGTGTCATATGCTATTTCCTCATTTGAAAAGCGCTCGCCTTGAAAACTCAACTCGATACATGTTCGCATTATACCAAAGTCATTCGTTTTGTTTATTTGAGATTTTGGGCGGAGAAATTAATAATATTTGGTGGTGATGCAACTGATTGCACAACTTAGAACCGTGTGACGCGCTCCAAATACCCCGATAATTACGAGTATGTATACTGGGTTGCCTAATTGCCAAGGGGAATCTTTGACTGTGAGTTGAGAAATAATTACAATTAATGAATTCGCATGATAAATGTCCCTGGGAAAAGTGGCTAAGAAAATCGTTAGATGCGTGTGCAGGCAACGAAATGAAAGGACAATTGAGCGCATGCAATAAATGAATAAAACAACGCATTAAAAATCAATGTCAGAGGCGTAATCATTGAAATTGATATTTCATTTCGCGCCGTGCACAACACAGAGCTAATATATTCGACATTGTCATGACTTTATAACTAATTTTCTTGTCTTTAGGTCCGGAATATAAAAATTATGAACGTAATTTGATGATTTAAATGAATCGGCATTTGTTTTTTGACGTGAATCAACCTGAGTTGGCTAATTACTTGCTGGTATAACGCGAAATTTTGCTGAAACATGCGTGTATAGAGTGTGTACTGATGAATGGGTTGGTGGGAGGCGGCAGTGTGTAATTTCACACAACATTAACTCGGTTTGTCCCATTTAAACGTGACATTTAGGTCAGCAACGCATTAGCATTATGTAATTGTTTTAAACGCCTTTGTTGTGTGATGGTGGTTGGCTATCGAATCAATGGCTGATTGGGTTTTTGAGCGCCGGCAATTAATTAGCGCGCCCGAGCTGAACGCGTACGAGAATCGTATGTAAATTGTCGACGGTTAAAGGTCATGTCAAGGACGGTAAGCCACGTTTGCAGAAATAAAGAGAAAAAACGTCGTTCTATGTGAAATGTCATCCGACAACGTGACCACGTGCGATCGCTGGAAAGTGGTGCAATGCAGCCGCTTGCAACGTGCATCAAATAGTTTTTCCTTCCGCGTGCGCGCTTCGCGAACGGAGGAGAAGCATTCGCAGGGCACGTTCGTTCGCAATGCGTACTTACTTCACAGAATATTGTTAATTTGTCGTCGGGCAGGAGGCCGTTCGCTTCGTCGAGCAGGAAGTCGCGTCGTATGAACTTCTTGAAGCCCCAGTCCTTGCCCTGGACGAACCGATAGGCGCGCTGGCTCTCCATCGCCTTCGTCTCCTCGCGCTTCGCGTTCAGTATGCTGAATTTGAACTTGGCGCGCACCTCGCTCTTGTTGCACGAGACGAGCAGCAGGTACAGAGACAGGTAGTCTTTGCTCTCCTCGTCGAGACCCTTCGGATTCACCCGGAGGCACCTACAAAACGCACAAAACAGTTACAAACAAATAACAAACCTGCGATGGTTTGCCTCAACTTTCGACTATTGTTGAGGCTTATCCTCGTTTAATCTTGAGAGAAAGAAGCGTGTTCTTACCATTTGAGTTTGTCATTGGCACCAGCAGAGAACGTCGACGATTTGAGCACTTCGCCCATCTCCTCGCGGCAGAAACTAAAATTGTTTATGGTCCACATGTAACTGAACTTGACTACTTTAACCTGTAAGCCAAGATGAGAACAAATGATAAGCGTTATAAACAAAAACAATCGAAAAAGTCAACATGAATTCTCCTGCCTCATAGGACATGATTTGTATGAATTGCAAAGGGCTGGAGAACGTTGTTAGCTTACAAATATGCCGAAGGAATTGGCATAATTCCACCTGTACATTGTCCAACGGTCCCGCGAACTGTGTAACAACAATTACCCAAAAACAAAACTAAAATTGGTGAGTGAAACTTACACTGTCACTCTCACACCACGTCGTATTCTGATGAGACCGGGTGGTCACTTTCGGCTGTTCAAATTGCGGGCGTGTTGAACGGCGGCCCCAAAGTATATTCAAATAACCCAAACGAGACATTGCACGCAATTTAGCCCCGATATTACAACTGTCTCTAAGCTTCAGCAACAATTACAAATTTTCGAGGTTAACTATTGCAACAGTCATCCACCAAACTGACAGTTGAAAACTAGTTTCACCTATCCGCCGCTGGCGGGCGCTCCGATCGCTTTCGAACTCGTTTTTGGTGAATTTGTCAAATTTTTTGATTAACGTTGGCAAAATGAATGCGCTAATTACCTGAGTGTAACACCAGTTCTCTGCAACGGGAGTGTTGACTTCTTGCGGTGGCGGGCTGGGAACGCGGCTCACAGCCATACTGCTAGTCGAATGCAGATTGGAACTAACTCGTGCCGTCTGAGCGGTCGAGCAGTCACTCACCACCGGCAGCCTGCAAATTTACAAGAACACCAAATGCGATTAGAAAACTCTGATAGGGTTTGCCGCCGCCGCCGTCGTCGTCGACGTGTAGGTACCGCAATCTGGAGCGTTCGCAAACGATGGGCACTCGACGGCGCGAACGTATCAGCGGATCACAACAGCCGAACCGACATGACATAATTTCGTCCGCCCGGTCGAATGCGTGTGAATCAGTCCGATGAGTAATGAGAGATGAACGAAACGAGGCGTTTTGCACCAGCAGCAGCACACGAGATTGCAGCGTATTGTGTGTATTTCACAAAATGCGGTCAATTTTCGGGAAGATGCACACATTAGACTTCAAGTTTGACGTACGTATGTCTGATGTCACTCATTTGTTACCATTCGTTGTTGATGTTGGTTACGTTTTTTTAAGGATATTTCATTTCCGGTTGGATGTACCCATGGTTGCCTATCATGAATTTTGGTAATGCTTCATCTAATGCCTAAATTTATGTTAATTGCACCACAAAAAAGTTGGGTACAGTAACAATTATGGTTGCGGTGGACTGCTCGCTCAAATATTTGCGTTCGGCCAAGGTCCTTGCGATTTTTTCTAATTCGCTATGTTGGTTTATTAAATTGGATGACGTCAGGAGCGTCAACACCACGAAATGGCGTCGTTCAAGGATACAGCCATTTCAACCATCAATTTGCAATCAACCCTGCAATGAATATGTGATTCGTAATCATTGGAATTTGCATGGAATTGAATGAATCATGGGCGCGGATTAAATGAGCACGCTCAGTA